>SMLS01042233.1:0-44365 GCA_004785975.1 Popillia japonica | reverse complement strand
ATAATAATAATAATAATAATAATAATAATATATAAATATTTCGTAAACTTTTTATAACTTTATTTAAGAGTTTGTGTGAAAGTTCTTCTTTCGACGAGAGCCAAATACCTGCATTCACGGGATGAATCCTCAAGAACCGATTATAACTTTATAATCTTGTGTATTATTTGCGAATTTGGCACACAACGATTACGTACCTTATGTAACTTTGCTTATATATTAAGGAAGTATATTTCACCTGTTGAGGAAATTAAGTTGTTATCCACTGAGAATTAAAAAAAAAGGAAAACCACGAAAACGGGATTTTAAACGTAAACGATCCACTTCAACGACTGCAACTATATCAATTCGAATACGAGAGTCGAAAGCTCCATAGGAGAGGTATTCTTTTCGCAATAAAATAATCAATTAGTGTGAAAGCGATAAACTCTTTTAAGAAAGGCTGAAAATTCAGTACCTCCAAGTATATCGATTCTTTGTTTTCGACGCTGCTTCTTTTGAAAATAGAATGGGGTTTCCTGCTGATAGGATGGCGAAATTGAGTGAAACGCAAGATAAAATTTATTTTTTCACAAGAGAAAATGGAATTGCTTACAAGAGCCGATTGTAATTTTTCAATTGGGTGAAAGTTGATTTTGATTAAATTCGGATGAGGAAAATCTCTTTTTTATATGTACATATAAAATCTGGAGCCCGCAGTCTCCTATTGGAAAATTAGCTAAGTACGTTAATGTCATGATTGGTCGGCGGGGAGAAGATCTATCGTAATCAATTATCTTCAAGCTCCTCTAAAGGAGATCGGATTGCAATTAAAAATGTTGATATTTAAGCAAAATTCGATTCTGTTGTGCAGGGGGTAAAATAAATACGTCCATCCTTCATGAGGGAGATATTTTATATATTCACAATTTCTGAATGGTAATGTGTTAATCAATAATCAAAATGAATGATTTATTGCCGCAAATACACCTATAATTAGCGGGATGATTGATTTGTTATTTTTTTGCGGTTTAAAATCGTATTCCCCCGCGATTCTTATATCATTCTAAAATTTAAACATTTACGAATTTCATTTTAAAAAAAAATTAAAATGTAAACAATATACGCATACATGTATGTACGTTTTCCCCCTTGAAACTCAAGTGTTGCATCTTTCATTAAGTAGAAAAACATTCTTATAAATTATTCCGCTCAATTGGTCTATCCTTTCTTTCTCCGCACCAAGAAAAATGTGGAAATATATTCAGCTAAATGGACGTGTATAAAACGAAAGCCAGCTTCTCTCGCTGCGTATTTGAATAAAATAGTGCGTTTAATCCATCTGCTTTTTACCGTAAAATGCCACACGAAAGAGCATTATCTGTGATGCTCTTCTTTCCCGAGGTGTTAATGATCAATAAAGTTTAAAACCAAATATTACTTTCCACCGGGACGAGATATGTCGGCGTTGTAGTTTTGTTACTTTTTCAGCTTGATGGGAAATGTATCCCTCGCAAAAAAACTTTGGTTTTAAGATGCTCTTTTATATCCGCAGGGGTAGAGAGAACGATGGGATTTCGATGCGCCCGGAAACAATAAAAAAGTCATTCCTGTACCTTCGCCGGATTACTTTTAATCAAGTAGGTATTGTTGGTATTCGCAGGGAATTAAATAAATTCCGACCAAGAAGACGGTTCTAATGTGAAAATGGGACATAAAAAGTGTCGATGCTAATATAGGATAATAAAATATATAATAACGGGTATAAAATCGGATAAAATCGCGCTAGAGGGAGCCGAAATGGGTGATATGACCGACCGAAGCATTGCTGACCGTCAGCCCAGTTTTTTTTTTATCTTAAAGAGATAATATACCGGGTTCTTTTTTATTATTACACATATGCACCTCCCCTATGTGTAATCATAAAAAGATCATTGTCAATCCATTAGCAGCATGGCAGGCAACCAGTTGTACATCAAAAACAAATACATAAGCCTGTTTGACACTTCCATTGATGAAGATATCAACAGATACAAACATAACCTCCAATAACTAATAATGTCGTGGTCAAAGGATCAAGTATTACTATTACAATCTATGTAATTGTGATAGTAGTATTACTGTTAAATTGAAATATCCTCAAAGTCTACTAAATACGTCAAATTTTAGTTTGATTGCATCAATATGTAAACACCAACTACTCTTTAATACGCATCTGCAAGTAAAAATTGTGTTAAAAATTTGGTGTACGTTGCAAACAGAAAATCATAAATTCTTTTGTAAATTTGTTAAAAAATTTATTCGTAAATTTTTGCGTAATTTAACGTCGTATCAAACAGGCTTCTTAAATCGTTACCATGGAATAAAGAAAACATTTTTTTATGTCAAATATTTCACAATTTTTATACACGGATTTTAAATACATTGTATTGAAAATTTAATAATAAATAAATAATAAAAAAGTATAGTTCTGCCTTCTAGTCTGCCAATGCATTGACAATTATTTTTTTAATGTTACACATAGAGGGTGTGTGTAACAATAAGAAAAGAACCCGGTATATATAAAATATCCTTTAAAGAAGCAGATGTCAGTAATGGAAATTCACGAGTTGAAAAGCGGAAGGAACGTCTACCAAAGATCATTACATATTAAACAATGGATTCACTACATAGTGCTCGGATCATCGTGGCAATGCGAGTTTTGATTTAAAATTCTATTTTTTAAAGCAATCTATGATGAATTTAGAAGAAATTTAGCCGAAATTGAAAAACTTTAAATTGGTGGAGGCGCCGGTCTACGATATTTATTCGCAATAAATTTAATGAAAAGCAATCAATAATTTAGTTCTTTCGATTTAACACAGCGTCATTGCTTTTCCGCCTACAATAACATTTGTTTTTTGAGCGCATGATACGGGGGAGATTCACCGCCCTAATTCGATATCAATTTACAAATTAATCGAGAAAAAATACAGAAATATGTAACTAATGGCGAATGAAATGAAAATGGTAGATTTTCGGTTTAATTAAAAGAGGGGGGCCCTTTTCATAATTCGTTACTTATTTAATCATCACCGAGAGCGTGTATCTGGGGAAAGAGGGTTTTATAGCTTGTAAAACACGGTTACTAACATGGGTTTGCAGTCCGCGAGCGACATAAGATAAATATAAACATTTTTTTGGGGAGTTCTGTTACTGGAAAACGCAAACAACAAACGTATACACGGCCACGAGTGTTGGTGGGTGAAAACGAGTTTGTACGTACACATAGGAGTACGAGTAATGAAAACAGTTATCTCATAATAAATTGGCATTTTAGATGGAATATTGAATGAATACGATGGAATGGTAGATGGAGTGCTTCGGCTCAGTTTACTGGATTGAGGTTTACTCTAACCATACTCAATTAATGCATTGCGCTGGAGTAATCCGTAATAATGTCGGTGAAGCATATAGTCTAATGCAAATGAAATAGTTCCACGATAATATTACTCAACAAATTTGCATTGTTTCGATAGCGCCCATCACTTGTTTGGAACTCATCGTGATTCGCGTAATGCGAATGTAATAGCAGTAATGACATCGTTAAAAGTGTTATGGATTTTAAGAATTTTTTATCGCAATTATATCTCGATATATCGTCTTGATGATGCGACGATTCTAAAATCATAGCGTAGCCCTCCTGACGAAAGGGGTTTAGGTACACAACAGACAGACTCTTTGTAATTCGTGATTAATTTAATAAAACAAATAATTAATACGTAAGCTCGCGACTCTATTTGACTAACGGCATATTTGAATTATATAATTTATTGAAATAATTGAAGCGGGTCGCATTGCATTTGGTCGGCATCAAATATTCATAGTAATCGAATCTGCAAAACGGATAGCAGAGAGGGTCCATTTTGTTTTCCAATTTTTCCCTTTCATATTTTATACACACGATGCAGGTATGTATATGCATTTGTATTTATAAATATACCATACATATACATATGGCTTTTACTGCTTCTGGCTCGTGGTGAACGCGTGCTGATTTTCAAATGGATTTTAAAATAATCCTTACAGAGAATTATGGATATACGTATGTACGCATATACTGACAACGCAGCATCGCTAACGTAAAAAAACAAAATTTCTACCGTTCACGGTTCGTTGCATATACATACATACCGGGTTCTTTTTTTATTGTTACACATACCCTCTATGTGTAACATTAAAAAAATAATTGTCAATGCATTGGCAGAATAGAAGGCAACCAGTCATACACTCATGTGTTGACGTATGAGAACCACGCGTTTCTTAGTTTAACGGATTTACTAACTATACTTTTTTGACATTTGCCATTCGTGTATTAGAAAACTATTGAATGTAAGCGCTAAAGTATATTACAATCTGATTTTAATGTTATGGTTATTTATTGTGCACTGATAACTGGCTGCCTACCGTGCTGCTAATGGATTGACAATTATCTTTTTATGATTACACATAGGGGAGGTGCATATGTGTATTAATAAAAAAAAGAACTCGGTATATTTTTGCACACATTACGAAATGATAACAGCTAACCTATATGATCAGATCGTCTTCGAAATATGCTATATTCCACAATGCAAGGTTTATCAAGTATAACGGTAGTACAAGGTACACCATTATAATAATCTATAGATCCACAGCGTCCGATGAATACGTTAAGGAGCCGTAAGCTATTTAAATTTATTTTTATTTGCCGTTGATCTAAAAGAAATGAACTAATACTAATTAGAGCAGAATGAAATTTTCGTAATCTAACCTAAAGCTTTTTAACGTAGGTAGGTTACTCCTTTTCAATTTGATTACATTTTACCGGGGGGAGCAGATGTTTTGTTAGGCCTCCTATGCTTGACGTTGTTCTTCACGTGTACCTACACAATATGCGGGTATTTTTGTTCCATTTTAGGGAAGATTAATTTTGTTTTGTTCTAGGTGCCAGGGATGTGATAATTAGTTAGATGGATATGCTCCTGTTATTAGTATATGCTCTCGTATCGGGTAAGTTAAATTTGTTGTATTACTCAATTATTTTATTAACACCGCATGCTATTATAATCGGCGATATCTTAAATATGGTGTATAGTACATTTTAATTTCCTTTACTAATTCACGTAGGTATACATTCGTTGTATATAGCCCAGCATAGATCAAACGGAACCAAAAGTGTGAGAATGCTTTAGGCGGTGAATAGATAATTCACAGGCGGTACATAATGAAAGCTCCATTATATTTTCCTTCAGATACTACAGATTTCAGAGATTAAAAACTTCTTTTCTGTCTCCGCACTTGTGTGCGTGTCTCTTTATATATGTATATGTATGTATATCTGTTTGAGCGCCTACGGGGAATGCATAAAAGAAGAATGAAATCCTTATTACGTATGTAGTATTCTATATCGCGTCTGTAAATAATTCAATAAATATCAGACTGAACAGAGCTCCACTGACAATGAGTCTATCCCGAGCAAACAAATTTATTAATTAACATGTAGTCTACTTTTATGACACGAGATTGCAGTTTCCGCCTCGTTTCTGTATAGCATTTTACACAACATCATCTTTTGGGGAAACAACTACCTTAATTGAGGTTTAAAGTTTGTAACGATCTCTTAAATATTTATCCTTCAGTTAATCTCGACCGGAATAACTTAAAAATAAATATTTTAACACAACTCTGTAGGTATATCGAAATCAATTTATTTGATAAACCTATAAAAATGTTTTCCCGGCGGAATAGGCCAACAAGAAATTCCTCGCAGAATTGGTAAGGTACCATTTTCAGGACGTGGACGATATGTATAACATACAAAAATTTCAATTCCTCGCGTCGAATTCTAAAACTGTTTCTGGAAAGTTCAGGACTCACGGAACTATTTCACTCGGTTAGGTACATATATATATACGTATATATGTACATACATACATATATAGCATGTAGGCTATCAATTGGTGGATTACTTCGAGAAGTAATTCCGGTAAATGTGATGCAATGTAATGCCATGTCGGGGAAGCCACTGCGAATTAAAATGAATGCCTACAATTTCACTAAAGCAGTTCGATCGCCTTACGTAAGGGAGAATTGGAAGTACTTTCCAAATGTTCCCTGTAGAAATCAATCCCATCAACCTAACGGTATTAAATATGTAGTTGTTATAATTTTCGTTTTAGACGAAATATTTATATATGTTACGTTTCTACACACACAGTATTCAGTAAAATAGATAAAAGCTACTAGCGACCGTTACTAGAATCGTATTACCTACCCTTAGTCTACGCTAAAATTCAAAATATAAATACCCAACATGATTATAACAAGGGCATTAAACTTTTTTTGTCGCTGCGTTGCCAGTGGCGCATTTTGGATACTATCGCATAGTACGAGGAGGTGGAAAACTGGTACAGCGAGAAACGAATAAGCCGATTATGTGGGTTTTATTATCTGTGTGCTCTTTGCCGGATTCTGACGTCACTGGCAACTTTTTTTCGCTACCATATTACTATTCTTCGGATTTCTTTTTCCTTTGCCCCAATAAAAGGACAAAATAGTGGTTGTAATACATGTTTTCTTTTTAGATGCGTCTTATATTCAGGGAAGAAAATAATCCGTATTTCAATAAAATTTCGCTTTGACATGTTTAATGCTATTTATAATCTGATTAGTAGTAGATTTGATACGTTCTTTGAAATAGATATTCAGACCCTTTCAGGAAACGCCGCATGAGTAGAATACGGAATAAAAATGCATTTTCCGTTGTATTAACCCTAGAAGGTATACCGGGGTTACGAGTGACCCCAACAGAATTGAATTTTCTCACTTATATTCTTAGTTCGCGCTTGGTGGCGCTGATAATTTAGGTAAGGTTAATCAACTGTGAATAGTATAAACACCTGCAGTGAACCTTACGTTGCCGGTTATCTCAATAAAAATTATTTGGGGTTGTGAGTGACCCCAGGATACGGTTGCGTATTGTGAAATAATACTCTTTGTAATTTCGTGTGATAGAATATTTGTGAAACATGTCTAAAAAAACCGTTAGTGCTGTAGGACTGTCTTACAATGGTAGGATGAAGTAGAAAGCGATACTGAAGTCAATTTTGCAGAAAGTAACAGTGAGGACGAGGTGGAAGAGTTGTCGGAACACAACGATGACGCTACTTCTGAAGATGATGAGTTTGAAGAATGTCCACTTCAACGTGAAGGAATTTTGAAGGGCAGAAATGGTTTTGCATGGAGTTCACGAGAACTTGCGAAGACCAGAACGCCTTCAAGAAACATCGTGGTAAAGGTACCTGGAATATAGAGTTTTACCGCAGAAATAGATGCTTGGTCCATTTTATTCACTCCTACAATTTTAAATGAAATTATAACTCATACAAATGAAGAAATAGAAAGACAAGGTGTCAAATACCAGCCAGGTACGAAATACGTACATCCTACAGATAATACCGGTAGAAATCAATGCCCTATTAGGCCTTTTGTACATAGCTGGTGCTGGAACTTCCGAATTTGCTTTCTCAGACAATTTGACGTTGGTTTCGTTTACACCAAAGAGATATAAATCTGTCATACTAATCTCGACCATGCACGCTGACAAGAATGTTAAAGGGGTTTGGAAGAAACCAGAAATTATTGAGTTTTAAAACTCCACCAAACAAGAAGCAAAAGTTACTGCAACCACTCGGACTGCAACTACCTAACCCTTGGATGGAAAGTAGGCCCTCCAAAAAGATATCCGGTAAATTGCAAAGTGAAATACGAGCAGTACTGAGACTAACACATATTCCAGAAGAGGAACCGCTTGGTCCAGGGCCAAAGAAACTCAAATCGTTAAGATGTTATATATGTGACGTGATCGAAAATGCAGAGTTGTATGTTATATGTGTTCCAACAATGTATGTAACGAACACCGTACTGATATTTGGTGCTATTGGCTTCACTAAATAAAAGTTTTCAAAAAATTTTCTTTTATTTTTCCAAAATTAATTTCTGGGGTAACCGGTGAACCCAAGTATACGTTTTTTCAAGTGCGTTATTTTGGTATACCTTCTAGGGTTAATATTTTAAAGATTACAATAAATCTAGGGAGAACAATCCTGTTTGGGTACGGTTTATTACGTTGCCTGTATACTATATGGAAATTATATTTACATAACAGACGTTTAATTGCTTTGGCTCCCCTAAAAGCGATAGACCTATAACGTCTTATTCCGCTAACAGCTTTAGATTCATTAATTCTTAATATGAACCGTTTGTCACGTAGTAGGAATTTTTCTCATCAGACCTTTTCTATCGCGGCTTATCCATTACTTCTCAACTATGTTTGCCATTAGAGATTGCGATTTGATTTTCGTTCGCCTGAAAAGAATTGTGCGCTAACAGGCAAAATGTTTGTCCCACTTTTTGTGAATGAAACCATCCTGTATATTTTACGCACGCATTTTTCAAGCTTCGATACCGTTTGTTGACTTAAAATATATATATATTGACGTTAGGTACGCAGTTGCAGGCCATGCTACAACGATTCCATAGGTCGATGTGTAAATTTCATATTAACATGTTTAATCTAGCGTATTGCCCTCGCCTGACGACACGAACATAACCTAACTGGATTACCACATGCAAATTAGTAACTGATGAGCTACATTCCCGCATGCAACCCAGGCGCGTATCACACACTGGTGCAATGTTCATACTATGTATAATATAATAATGAAGGTCTCTCTGAACGGAATTTTGAAAACTGCAGAGTATATCAAAGTGAGAGGAAAAAAATAGAAATTTCATTATATTGATTAGTAGTTCCGACGCAAGCCGAGCCAAACAGGAACAAACAACATTTTCAGTGAAATTCGAACAATATCTGTGTAAGTTTAGATATAAAATGAATTTATTTATTATCATGTTGGCTGGGTATGAAATACGGGGATCAGCTTAAAAGTCACCAGAAATTGAATCCTAATATTACAGTTAAATATTGATGAGGCAGCGAAGCAGAAAATCCTCCTCTACTTTAACTTTTAAGTCCTGCCTTTGCGGAGTTATAGGAGCAACTAACATATCGAACTGATGCAGTACGTAGGGGAAGTTCGGGTAGCCCCGGATGGCGGGTAACCGCGGACTTTTTTTACAGTTTTTGCAAAAAATATCCGGATATTGTTTTAAGAACCCCCGAATCGACTAGCATTGCGCGAGCTGTTGGGTTTAATAAACCATAAGTTAAGCGTTTCTTTCACCAGAGAAATATAAATTCCCTCCTTCTCGAACTTCTAACGTTGATGAAATAGAGATCTCAAATAGCCATAGAAATGATAAAGTAATTTCGATAAAAGGGAAAAAACAAGGTGGCAAGTTAATAATCGAAGGAGGTAGAAATGTGACAATAGCTTTTGCTGTGTGTCACTGGTCTGGATGTCACTGGACATTGCATACCACCAGCAGCGGATTTATGCCCCAGGCGCCTACGGGCACCAAAAGCCTGCCGCCCTACCCTCCTTCCCAGCATTTTCGAAAATACCCTAAAACCTTATAAAAATTTTGCCTCTCTGGGCATGGGCCCTTAGTACCACCCCCTCCCACCCATTTTTTATCTTTCCTCGGAAGAAAATGGATAAGTACGGCCGTTTGAAGATAGGAGCTCCGCCAGATAGTATTGCTGTTCCACAAGAGAGCGGTTGGATGAACGGTGACGTGTTCTTGCAATGATTGCAGCACTTTAAACAGCATGTTCAACCAATAGAAACAAATCCTGTTCTTTTAATGGACATTCTAGCCACAAAGAACTAGCAGTTATAGAATATGCACGTAAACATTACACTCATATGCTGAGCACACCACCTTGAACAATTCATAAGTTACAGCCGCTGGATAGGACATTTTTCGAACCTTTGAAGACTGCATTTGCAACTGCAAGTTCAGCATGGATGAGACGAAATCCTGCGGTTCGAATCACTGACTACGATATTGCTGCACTTGTGGACGAAGCATAGTCATCATAGCAGTGATTTTTTACCACCAATGATGACAGATATTGCGCAATAAGAAGCTTCTTTTGAAGAAATTATGTCGAACCAGCCTTCAGCAGCCCATTCTTCATGGCGGGCGCCCTCCGCTAGTTGTGCATTGTCTGCAACTGAATCGTTGCCGTCAACCAGCTCACTAGGGTTCGAACCCCGATATGTTCTTTCTGAATTTGGTTTTCTGTAGTTTCCCAAATTCCATGGCAAATACGGAAAGATAACATCTTAAGTCGGTCTACAGCCGCAGGCGTAATAATAACTCATGGCCAGTCGATGCCACCTGTAATTGGCGCAAGCTGTTGGGGGATGTTAAGGCATGCATTATTATTATTATTATTAAAACAACTGTCACCACTTCCTGATGCATCAAAAAAATGTTTGGTAACGCGAGCACAAAAAAGCCAAAAGAACGAGATTCGAACATCCTCACCTTATAAAAAAGATGTATGTAGAGGAAAGACAGAAAAGTAGATGCATTAAAAAGGAGGAAGTGAAGAAACAAATAGGTAAAGGCATTAAAAAAATGTTGAAAACAACGAAAAGTATCCAAAGTCTTTCCCAAGAAGATCAAGAAAAAGAGACCGAATGCATCATAGGCGGAGAAAAATTTGAAGAGAACTGGGCTCATGAAGATTGTGTTTATGTAGATTCTTCAGATATTTATTATTACTGCGATGTTTGCAAACCCAAAAAGTGATTGGGCCACCATTGATTACCATGTCCGGGGCTACCCGCTGTTTCCTAGTTTTATTTTAAGAGTAAAAGGAAGGCATATGTTTTGTTTATTGGTATTTTTATTTGCAATTCATTAAAGTGTCTGGGGCTACCCGAACTTCCCCTACTTTGAATCTAGTATTGACTCTAACGCAATTAAAATCTACTCTGATTGTGATAAAAAAAAACAATCTAATTACGCGAAGAGTTGATTTGACATCGCCGTGTTTTCCGCGGGAACCAAAAAAATCAACTTTTTATTATTATTATTTAGCAAGGCGAGCTACGTGTAATTAGATTGCGATTTCCGAAAGTTTTAAACGCAATTAGTGGAAGCACAAAGTCGTATTAAACAGTCCATATAATATGATAGACACCCACTAACTTTCGGAATCATTTCTTTCTAAACCCCATTAGACTGAATCTAATCTCATTAGTGGACCGGGAGAGTTTAGAAACAAACATCCAGAGCTTGACGTTATGTGATGTTGGGTAACTGCAATCACGCCCGCCATTTAAAACCTGGTTTCGCCGGGATCGATGTTTATTTATTTATTTATTTGTTTATTTACGCTACAGTTATATTTTCCATCAATTTAGAACGGTGTATTTATTCGGTGGAATTAAATTCGAGTTGTCCCGCGGAGCTAATTAACGATTCCGATAATTACTTCAGTCGAATTTAAATATGTGCAAAACCAGATTGCAATTTACTTTAGACAGAATGTTTAGCGGATAATATGTCTTGTAGTTCCGATCAGTTTCGTTTCAAACATTTCCGCAGTGGAGCTTTCGGATTGCCGGGATTAAAAAGGCAGGTGCGCAAATGCTTCTACACAAACAACAATAGAACAACAAAACTATGAGGTACACACAATTCCCCTATAATGAAAAAATATGGTTTGTTCGCAAATTCGTACGTAATGCATATATAAATATTATGGTCCACTGAACGAGATACCAGAATATTTAAAACATGATCATTAACGCCGGGTGTATAAATGTTTTCAGTTTTGCATCGGCAATTCGATACATGCACGATAATATTGATGCGAGGGAAAGAGGGTCAGTGGGCGGCCGTGTTGTCGCCGGTTTTGTGCGGTTGACGTAGTTCATTTTTTTTTAAATATTAACAACGATTGCAGATTGTTGTGGAAATTTAGTGGGGCATGATTCATGGCTGGCTACGATATATCAAGATGAATGGTATTCGGTGTGTGTATCGCGGTGCATTATCAGTAACGTATATACGCTATCAAAATGATGATAACGTAGGGAAACGCATGGCATTGTCTAATTCACCTCGACAATTATGTCGCAGCGCTGCTGCTGCTGCTGCTGGGGCGGTACTATCGCGCTCCAGACCCGAAATTTCGTACCGAAAATAAATAGAACAGCTAAACAAACCGATTTAACATCATTAAACTGTATGATTAACACATATACATACATGAATTGGACAACGATAAATTAGATCTGCGCGATCTGTATTAGGAGAGTGAAGGTGAGTTAATACGTGGAGAATAATAATAATAATAATAATAATAATAATAATAATAATAATAATACTACTTGAAAGTTTGATTTTGTCTCAAAAGTTGGAAGATCCTGTCGAGACAACAGACACCCTAGCCTCTGTTACTAATTTTACACAACGTTCCACTAGATGTGCCTCTTAATATAGGAGGCTCCGTTAGTTTTGTAGTCTGCCAGTCAATCATGACAAAGTAGTCAGTAGCCTTAAAATTTCCGTTTGTTCGGCTCTGGATCTAAGGATACGTCTCACCCCTAGCTCTGGTATGTGTCGCCTCTCATCAGTTATCATACTCAACAAAATATTTTCCGTTCTGAATGACGGGCTCTACTACTTTCCTCAAAAGTCGCTCAAGTACCTGCTTAAACTAATACTCTTCCAGGTGTGGCGAGCTCCATAGTTACAAGATGGTTGACTCTTTATTTGAAACCGTAGAGGAGCATAAACCTGCAATATAAATTCCAATAGTTATCCGACGGTCCTTCTGTTCCAACATACACTCTCAGAATACGGTTGGTAGTCGTTAGTCATCTTGCATGAGACAACTTGCCTGGTTCGCTGTTACACAAGAGATACTTCTGATCTGTGCTAATTTCTCTGTTCTCCCTATCAATTTAATGCTTGCAAATTTAACTAAAGGCAACTGTACACATTTTTGCAGCGACTTGCCGATGTCTCTAGAAAATAGTGGTCCAGTCGTCTGCCATCAAGGTACTGAAAAAGATGACGCAAGCAAAGTTCATTCCCATGTAGTTGGCAAATAAACCATTGAAGAGGACGTATCAGGTCTAATTCTAGGAGCTTTATAACACCTCCTTTGTATCCGGTATTGACATCGGTATCGTTGCAACCAATACATGTCAGATGCTCAAGACTGATATCATTGGTTCTGAAAAAGTTTAGAATGGCTTCTTTAATATTTTCTGCAGAACATACATGTACATACTTCCATTTGAAGAATCTTATCTTTTCTTCTTTAGTTTGGGCTTATCTGTTGTTTTCACTTCACGACGAACTTTTATTCTTTCTCTTTGAATTTATCAATCACCTTTGATGTATCTTCTTTCGTAATTGTACCAAAATCTTGTAAAACGACAGAGGCAATGGCAGCAGCAGCTCTCATTTCTCATTTGAGGTTGTGTAGCTCGTTCTTTGGTTGAAGGTCTAGGCTGATCGAATGGAAGCTTTAAGCCTTCCTTTCTTCTCGTATCGAAAACTGTTTGCTCATAATAATATCAACGTTTCCGATATACACTTTTCGTATTTTCTCACATTTGCACGAAATAAATTCGCGCTTGCAAGCGACAATATCAAACAATTCGGTATTATGTTCTCTAAATTTTCCCAAATCTTCCTTATATGTGTCACTGTTTACCTTGGCTTTTGGTTGCTTCGTTAAATGCATGTAATTACTGTGATATTTTTGGATTAGTAATTTGATGGGATCGAGGAATTTTTTAAAAAAATCGATAGTTCAGGTAGAAGATTATATTCAAAAAATTTGAAAAAAATTGTAGGTCACCACCACCCCGAAAGACAAGTTTTGGAAATGCCCTAAATGAGGGCGTAACGTCGGAATTAATATTCGTGGCGAAGAAATCTCAAAATAGCAATAATAGCAAACTTTTTAACCGGCGGAGAAGAATAAAACGAAAGCTTCATCACCTTAAGGAATTCTTGCAAACGCTTTCGAAATGTATTGTGAGTAACAGGAAATCAATAACAGTTTTATCTCGTTTACTACGTGATCTTCTCAATGATGAAGCCAGGTCTCTTAAGACATTACCTTACTACAGTATGTAGTACGTATACATCCTCTGTACTTGTTCAGTTTGCGTTACTCGATAAAATATTCGGAAATGAACAGCCTGCGTCGGCGAGGTACCTTCGGGCTATCAGAGGCGCCATTTAAAATTCACAAAATTTATAGCGTTTTAAAAGTGAGATATGGGGAATTCATCCCCGTGTCGCTCAACAAAGAAGAAAAGACATCCGCGATTCACTTGTAAATAATAAATTCGCTATATGTAAATAACGAGAGCTCCTCGTCTGCAACACTGCCATTCATCAAATGGGACCGACGCGACGTTAATATTGTATTGAATGTAAAACAGGCTATCAAATATCTCACATAAAGGTCGATAAGCCCGAAAGGAGGATGTGTAAACACAGATGTTATCCAATAATTAGTGTAGAAAGCTTTTATAAGGGTTGCTAAGTAAGTTAACGCTTTGCAAACAATTTTCGAATATATTCACAACAATCGATATACAGTGTGTTACGCACTAAGTGAATTGCACGATAAAAACTCTACTTTCTTTCGTTTCCCTTTTGTTCTGCGCCAGTATATTCCATACATATTTAAGGAGTTATTTTTGTCACTTATGATACCCGCAACGAGATATCTGCATTCGAGTCACGCGCCTTTCTTAATATCTCCTTTCAAAATATTTTTCCCCAAAACATGCGAATGTTACGTATCAGATGTCTAGGTGACTTATGGTATATTACGGTCACGTTACAGGAGTTGCCACTCAGAGTCATGGGCCGGTCTTCCTGCAAGAACCGCCGTCACATCTAACTTTTTCGAATACTACAGGATCGCAGGTCAGCTGTTCAGCTCATGGTTCGCCCAATCCGCAAGTAGATTGGCTCGTCCAGGATGGTCAGACTGTTACCGCAGTACCGGGATTAAGGTAAGTAAAATAAAACGTTTCTGGATTCCCCCCGCGCAATATCCCGTCACGTTCCGTCAAATCATGGTTACGTTACTAATTCGAAATCGATTCCTTACATGTACATGTATAAACAGAGACGTTTTAAGCTGTGATTTGTTTGTTTGTGTAAGCAAACAACTAGTCTCAGCCTCAATTATCAATTAAACGGAGGAAGAGCGCTGCGGGGAGATAACAGTTTCTTAATTTGTTAATTACAAGGGCGTTATAAGCTATCACATCACACTCCGCAGTCCCCACAGACCCTCGTGCCTCGGTGGAAACGGCGGTGCCGAGGGGAGAGTTGTGGGCGGAATTGCAGGGTAAGGTTTCGACTTGCCAGATCTCTTGTCACATTCATTATTCTATCTCGTCGGGGGTTTAAAAAGAAACTGCAGCGTTCTGATTCCGTTGATGTAATAAGTACCGTTTTATTATAAACATACGCAAAATAAGGAGTAGTTCACAAATAATTAACAACTCGCAATTTACACAATGGTGGAGTTCGGGAATCAAATATGAGACGCAATATGCAAATTATTCGAAACGAGTTTGTAATGATGGTGAATAAAAGCAAAAGAAGGGAGAATTGAAACACGTAATAATAAAATGATATTCCACCAAGCTTTCACGGTCTTGTTTATTACATTTTCCCGTCTCTACCGGTGATCTAAATAAATTCCGTACACAATTTTATAAATGCAAATGCTACCTTGACAGTTGAAATACAATTTGGAAAGGGTCCGCGGCACTATAGGATTTTCGTTTCTATCTTTGCAGTAATCAATACCAAATACATGTGACACGCTGGAACCCATCTAAATAATGGACTGTGACAGGTCTATTATAAATGCATGAGATCAACTAGGCTACCCAAGTAAACTCTCACTTGAAGCGAAAATTCGGATTGATGTCCTATTTTCCATTTTTATCTCGAGGTTATAATAATTTTTTTTACTAGCTATTCTCCTATATCCATTTGTTTAAATAATAATATTGAAACGGAAAAGAAAACGCCGCGTTGCGTTGTCCTTTTTTCTTTCACGGCCATGCTTGATGCATTCGCATAAACACTTCATTATTTTCAAAAATGGAACAATAGAAGTGTTACGTGCAAATAACTTTAGCTAGGGGTTCAAGTTTTACCGAGTGCAATGAATGTAATTTGCCCCGGCAACACTGTGAAGTAGAGAAGTAACTCCGCTTCAATGTAATAACTAAATTTATATTCATAAAAGTTTTTTATGAATCTCCAACCAAACGCATATATTATAACGACGGAGGTAGCAAACAATATACAAGGCAGAGCTGTGAATATTTTCCTTTGAAAATGACACGACGAATTGCAAGTCTAAACTCATATACAGTGGGTTAAAAAACAATTTCGCCCCGTTTATAGCGTTACAAGTATAGGTCTATACTGTATTCTATCAAAAGAAAAAATCCATCAACGAAACACCTTTTACGGCAAACGAGATGATTTATTTTATTATACTGTATTGGAGATAACCATATATTGATTTCCGGATTACACATTTATAGACCTACGTCACACATGCTCGCCTCACGAAGTCATATAGATCAATGTCAGATCTATAATCTGGGTACAAACTGAAAGGAATGGTATTCATCAACATGAAAGTAAATGTCTACAGCTTATCTTTGTGGTAATGTCTTAGTTTTAGGGGAGGGAAAGTCTGTGCGGTAGTTGCCCGGCGAGTTCGCAGTTTCCGTTCCCGAAAAGGGGAACGGGAAGGGACACATACAGCGTATAGATAATATTACTCCCACCCACCGAAAGTTACTTTACTGAATCGCTCTTAAGTTTTATATATAATTTGCGCTGCAATATTATTTCTCCTTTTACAGGCAATCTCTCGGGAATGGAACCTTATATTTTCCACCTTTCAGGGGCGAAGATTATAGGAAAGATGTTCACTCAACGTTGTATCGATGCAGGGCCTCAAATCTAGCCGGCACTATCCTCAGCAGGGACGTCACCGTGCGTGCAGGTAATGTATTCGATTTAATTTTTGATTTTCCCAACCGCAGACGGGATGATTTATTCAGTTTCAAATTGTAAACTGAAGATAACAAAGTCAGACACTTAAAACTGATAAAGGCGCCGCTGGGAGGTCGGAACTTTTTCAGAACCCAGTCGGAAACGGAACTAAAGAAGAAAAAAGAACGGGTGGCGATACGGGCGGATGTCGGGGGAAATAGACACAGACAGAGAAAGGGTGAGGGATCTGGCGCAAATGATTATTAATGGAAAGCAAAGAAACGGTAGTAATTCCGATATTAAAATCGCTAATTGCAAGGTTTGGACTAACTGCTATGTGAATTCTGTTGGCCCGCGGCTACTCTTCTCACTTCGACTGAATAATAGAACGCGTTGTGGTCCTGATTTCCCCGGGGCCCACTATATACTACGGGACACAATTATGAGGAAATAAAATAGAGATATCGAACTTTAATAACTATTCAAAATGCGGTTATTCTTACACATAATGTAGTACTAGTATATACAACAGCAAGTTATGTAATATAGTTTTATACATAACGTAGAATGATGTATTGGAATACATACGAATTCTTATTGGAGAAAATTGAATTGGCGAGCAATCAGACAAGTTTAGAAATAATAAATTGAAGGTGTTGGATATTTCTTCAAGCATGAAGCCTTATAATGAAGCGAAAAAAATTATCAATAAATTATCCTGTATTTTTTACGTTATACAAAGTAACATAGAAATAATATGAATGAAAATTGTTCCGTGCTTCAGTAAAGTGTAAATAATGCATATTTTCCTTGCGTTTTTGTTTTTATTCTTTCCCTCTCCATTTGTACTTCTGCTAATGTTTCACTTCTGTATGGCTTTTCATTCGAGAATTTTCCCAGCATTTATTTTGCGTACCATTGTATAGTTACTAGTGACGTAGCCGTTTCATTTTAATATATTCAAATAGCGTAACGTTTTGCGAGACAATCCCTCTTTTTAAAACAGAACAATACGTCTGGATATGTTTTAAGTAAGTAATATACCCTTCTCTCTGTATTCGGTACTTGCTTTTATTATTTCTGTTTTTGAAAAGTACAACCACATAATATAAAAGGTGTATAGAAGGGTATGAATTATAATTGAAATGAAACGAGAAACAAGTTACGACTAGTAGTAATATTTATGTTTGAATAAGAGGTGGAGGGAAGACGATATACAAACTTATTAAGAAACTACACAATTACCCAGAGGATTTACGTGCAATCAATAGCATAGATAGCAGTACTGTCTACGCTTTATTATGAGAGGAGTCATTCTTGTTAGATCTTCCGACGAATTATGCAATTTAAATAAATCAATAACAATTGCGGCAGACGATGTGGTAACATTTTTACGCGTTCCATTCAATTAGATTAGTAATTACCACTATTTAATTTAGTTGATGATACTAAACTACATTTTATTTAGATATATGCAGATGTAATTGCTTCACTTTTGTTTATGGCATGCCCCCAGAGACTACACCAGCCTATAGAGGAATTAATTCACGAATATGCGTATATACATACATAGATTATTATTATTCACTCAATATTAGGTGATTATACAACATAATATACATACTTATGTAGATACAGGTATATATAATAACTACAACGATCTGACGATCGGATGATAGTGATAATAACACGATGGACAATGTGTGTCCCCATTATCGACCGCCTTTATTATTACATTGTATTATGTAGTGTGTTTACTGGACTTTCCAATAAATATAGCGACACGACAACGACACTACGTTGCGTTGCTACATCAATCAGGGAGATTCGACTGAACCCAGAACCCAGGGTGGAAAGGCTAAAACTGAACGTCGATGGCGGAGTTTAATCCAGATGGCAGTAGTGTCGGTGCGACCCTAACGACCAGCAATTCACATATACATATATACACAGCAACCAGTGCATCAACACCGCGTATCAACCGCTGCGCTACTATATATCTACTAGAGCGGTAGGCAAGTTCATCCTCTCATTAATTGGTTCTATACTCTTTTATAATAAGTGTGCATTCACACTATCATTCACACTGTGTCCCCTCTACTTCTTCCTTGCAACACCGTTCTGTATTACTGTGGGTAAACATCATCATAATTTTACGCCCGCTAATTTTCCTTGTACCTCCTCCGAGAGTTTACTGACAGCAGGAGTGTGCTTCACAAAAGGAGAAGAATAGAAAAGCGAAATATTTACGTTTTACAGTACACGAATCTGAAAACTTTACCGAGGGGGTTTGAAATTTTTATCGAGACGACAGATGATTTGCCAAATGCTCTGCGAGGAAACACAAGCGCGCACACACGAACAGAATCATTCATTTTTAATTGACATTAGGAGTTGAAATTTTTACGGCGAGTCGTTACCTGAATATCGAATTAGTGTGAATTGTTTTAAAACATATTTCCAGATCATCGTACTACGAATTGTTTAAAAAAAAAACTCGCAGCATTATTGTAGAACAACTAACAAACAAGAGCGTAACAATCAAAGGAAACAAAAATAGCGAGTGAAATTGGTCTAAATTACATATTTTTTTTGGTCCGCTAGAAATCGTTCAAAGGTAATCTATCATATGTATTGTGTAAAATAGCCGGGGCCTGTTGGAAAAAAATCGGTTATAACTGCGAGTTGCCTTCGTGTCGCTGTATTTAATTTTTGCCCGGCGATCGCATTGTTTGATCTACAACTGCTGAAATGCATGGGTTTATTTATTGCAATTGATTTCATCGCATAAAATCACTACCAGCGGATCTTAAAACAAAACGAGTTTAGTGCTTTATTACCCTAATTTCATTCCTCTGTGATAATAATAATAATAATAATAACAATAACAATAAATCGATCATAAGCTCTGCAAAAAAGCCATAACCGACAAGTATGTAAAAAGACTCAACCTAGTGCTAAAATCTCAACTACATGGCAGAAACAAACTAAAGGCGATAAGAACTTATGCTAACGTATTCTGTCATGGACGGCTACGGAACCGCAGTACCTGGACAGAACAACAAGAAGGACCTTCACCAAGCATAGAGCTCACCACCCGAAGAGTGCCGTACAGAGATTCCATCTGCCTAGAGCAGAGGGTGGGAGAGGAATTCCGACGACCGTCAGGTGGCACGCCTTCACTTACATCTGGTGTAAACCATGGCGGGTAACGGGCCTCCTCAGAAGTAGAAGAATATTTCGGAACACATTCATCAAAAATCCTGTAAAGATTCTCCATCTCTTCCAAGAATGACCAATCCATGTTTATAAGCTGAGAGTGTAATTGCGTGTGTGTAATTCATAATAATTGCTGATTATCGTAATGTTTCAACCTCATCGAAAAGTTATACAATGGATTCGATTATAAGAAACGATAATGAAGTTTGTGTACAGGGTGTCCCAGCAATAAAAAGACGCAGTAGCAGCAATCGCAAGCTGGAATGCTAGAAAAAGTACCTAAATCAAAAATATGAAGTTCCTATTCGTACGCAAACTGCACAAAAAAAAACAATAAAGGCCTTACGCCGGGCCTGAACGAGCGCGGTATAAAGCGAACGAACACTGCATCCAGGCATGTATCATTTCGAATCAGCTGTGCGACGTAGGATAGATATACAGTTATTTAGTTTTCACCTCAAGAATCGGTCGTTTTGAGGACCACCATTTTACTAAAATTAGTCAACTTTGTAGAAAGCAATCGCTCACCTAGGTACGTTATTGGTATTAGTTGAGCTACTACAGTTGGCGAAGCGCCTTATGAATAGTTACATAGTAACATAAATATACATTCTGTCAGGTCCGTAATATTCACCAGCCCGTCTTTTTATTGCTGGGACACCCTGTATATTTCCGCGACCACTACCGCTCATAATCCTATAAATTTAATTCTATTTAAGGGAGCCTAAGGCAGATTCGAGGTATACTAACGCGGTGTCAAAATATTGAAAATCAATTGTAGATATCGCGACACTACAAACCAAAATCGAGCTATATATCATGCGAATATAATCCCGGTAACATTGTCACTATCGCACACAAAGGACGAAGGGAGTTGCCAAAAAGAAGGACTGCGGAGGATATATATATAGAGCTTCGACGCTCGGTATTGGTAGCGAAAAAACTGAACTTCGTTTTCTTTGTTGAACACATATTACACGATTTTTTGTAATGTTATCAGATTAAATTTGAACTGCTGTGTATACGATGACCCTAACAAGCATTCTCCCGCAATAAAAGGCTATCAATGTAATTTAATATTATAAATATTATTAGGGGAATTAATTTTCAGAGAACAGTAACGGGCACGCCCATAAAACAGCCAGTTATGTACATACACAACTATGTACATATCTATAATGCTTAAACTGGGCAAAATAATTCTGATATTATATAGGTGCGCAATTTGCACCCTATATAAAACAGTGTTATATACCGAGAGATAATCTATATGTATGTGCTCGCACGTAATACGTGTATATGTACGTAACATACATCTATGTACGTAAGTACATACACATATGTGTAGGTTCGACTCCCGAGGGAATGTCTGTAATCATTGCGAGCCATCAGGCTTCAATTGGTATGTGCTTGAAAAGTAGCTAAATCGAGTTTTAACAAAATTGTCACAGTTCAAAATGCAATCGCGCCATCCGGCCATATTGGATGCTGTAATAGATTCAGACGAAGAACGGGGCCAACAATGGAAAACAGAAAAAAAATCACGTTAAAAAAGCTTTACGTTTAATCGATCATATCTACTATACGCTGACAACTCGTAATAAGGGAATCCTAAAAAACCGCCTGTACATACATATACCGGGTTCCTTTTTTATTGTTACACATACCCCCTATGTGTAACATTAAAAAAATAATTGTCAATGCATTGGCAGAATAGAAGGCAACCAGTGATACACTCATGACGTATTATTAGAAAACGATTGAATTTAAGCGCCAAAGGATATTATAATCTGATTTAAGGTTATTGTTATTCATTGTGTACTGAGTAAAAAATGTTTTCTTTATTCCATGGTAACGATTTAAGAATTACCTCTAATGTAGGTATGTATTTTTGTTTTTGATGTATAACTGGTTGCCTACCATGCTGCTAATGGATTGACAATTATCTTTTTAATGTTACACATAGGGGAGGTGCATATGTGTAATAATAAAAAAAGAACCCGGTATGTATAGTAAAATCAGCATTAAATAAATCAAATAAATTAAGTAATTAACGCGCTCACCTTATTATACGTCGCTTTGGCAACAAATCCGTTGTTTTTGTCGGATATGGCGATAATTGTAAACGTAAAATTAGGAATATTAATTAGCGAATCGCACATTTCTTGACAAACAGAAATATTACTGATACACACGGTCGACCTTATATGTAGCAACAGATTTAATATCAATCAAACATGACGTTTTCCTTATTAATCAAACCTCTTTTTCAACCTTCAATAGGACAAATTAAAATTCACGCCAAAATGAAGCGTTCGGGGTTGGAGAAAATTTTGTTTTAACGATCTCTACCTCACAATGCTTTGCTAAGAATTTTTGAAATTTGAACGAAAATATGTATACGTCAATCAGGCGTCCTTTCGAATATTTTCCGTACCAATAAGGGTCGTCTTTTTAAAACAAAAACAATTTAAACAACGAATAACGGAAAACTATCAACGAATTTCGATCTTTTTTTCTCCCAATTAGGTACTTCATTTTCTTTTAAATTAATGAACGACAATTCCACAATCATGAAATTTTCAGTTAGCTTTCGAATCGTAACGGTGGTCGAACAAAAGCTATTGTTTGCGGTGTTTATGTGAGATTGTGTGCGTGCCTTATGACTGTATCGGCGGTGTACGTGAAGCTGAATATACACGTAATATAACGGATCTACTGTGTATATGTAACAATCCCTGCAAATAATAGTTCGAGTTCAATGGCTGTGATTCGATCAGGGTATATCCGTCTATTCACGTTCGTAGTTACCAAAATAATAGATTCCTTGATTCGCATTTTTGAATAGGAGGGATTAACGGGCATCGCTGAGCTCTTTCAATGTATACTCCAGGATCCTCCAGGATTGCATTACAAGGACCTTCCGTCGTTCGCGGAATATTGAAACATTTAAGGTTTGTATTATTGTGAGGACAAGCAGAATCTAATTGCGATATTATTTACTCGGGCTCGCTGATTTCTTCGCCGGGAGAAGAATCAAATTTTTCCTTTTTATTCACCTTTATTCGGGGTCGATCGAATTTTGAATAAATATTTCCTCGGCGAATATTATATTAATCTACATTACACTATACTGAGAAGCAGTGCCGATTTGTTTCAGATATTTCCCACTTTACGGGGAGAAAAGCGCGAGCTCCATACATATTTATATTTACCACTCCACATTTGCACTTTTTCGTATTCCGCACTCATCAATTCTATATCGATCCGAAGAAGCCACACTCTCTATGTTGACTTTTTGTTTTTGTACTTTGATCCTGTGCCGTGACGAGAATCCAGACAAATACAAAAAAGAGCTTAAAAACCGTACGTACCGAACGAAAAGGAACTTAAAACTTGGATATCCCGTATACACGCATAATATCGAGCACGATATCGAAAAATTTTAATTATCTTGCTTCCCTATACCTTCATTGTTTATCCTGCTGTGCTGGTAGATTTTTCTATTTGATCAAGCTCACCTACTCATCAAATCCTAATAAAAGAGACGATGGGCGTGTACGACAGATAAATGTTATTACATCGGAGATTTGACGGCAAGGAAAAGGGGCCTGACAGATAAATAAAATGTCTCACTTTTTCTAAAAGAAATCGATACATATTTCATGACATACGTACGTTCTTTTTATTAGACATTTTTATTTATTGCACTCGTCCCAAAGATACATATTACTCGCGCTTCGATACTCTTATAAATACAACATACGAGTACTGTCACCTTAAATCATGACCCTACCCAATGGGCTGGTTGTGAAGTGTAATTTGAATATCCTATATATGTATATGTATAGGATAGAATGCTGCGATGATGAAATAAATAATTCCTTGACCCAAACTTGCTTGTCAAATTTCCACGAACATTAATAAAATCTAGGGCAACACACTGTATATATGCAAACGCATCGCCAAATATATTCACATTATTTCCAGTACACCGAATTAGAAACAGTCTATTATTATAATTGGATAAATTCTTCATTAATTATATTCTGTAATTTCATTTATTAAAGATGAATACTCGTATTAATTTGTATCAAATAATTGTTAATTAATTTATTAATTTAAATTATCTGTTTGTGTACCCGATGTAAAAACTGCCCTACCGAACAGTGATTATAGCGCAGTTTCGGCTGAAAACAATACCCGAAATCATCGGGGGCTGCCGAGCTAAATTAAAAGTCTCCACGCTGATTTATCATGTTGATTTCGTGCAAGTTAATATGAATGGAAATTTGATAATTTTGTACGTCTTCTCCGCCGGAGCAGCGGTTCTCATGTTTTCGAGTTTCGTTTTATAACCGTTTTATCTGCTCTGTTGTTAAAATTTCTAATTTCTTGTTGAAAAGGTAATGAAATGTATGCTATAAAATCTCCGGGGTTAATAATATTTAAAAGTGTAAACATCTCTACATATCGTATCCGTCCCTTTTTTATCTTGGAAACAATACAGTGGATATCATATTTTTCTGAAGGGAGAAACATACTACAAACACTTTTTGTCAGTTTCTTTTTTCTTCGGGGGCGAGATACATAAATTTAAACTTTCCCGTTTCTTTATTATAGAGAGAATTTTATATTGGTGGCGCAGAACAGAACGTTGGGGCTATGACGGAAAAACAAATGTGTGAAATTCATGTTTGAATGGACAAGAATGAATGCGGCTGCTTCGTAGCGAGGCACTCTCCGAGAAGAGATTGATAAAGTTCGAATAGAAACAGACAGTCCATGTACGTGGCTTCAACATGCTATCAATCCTCCGTTTGACAAAAGGTTGCAAACGAATAATCGAAAATCGTGATTTGTATGCGAATACAATCCAATTCGTTCGACGGCAAGGAATATGTATGAGCGAGAAAAAGGGATTGATATGTGTTTTAATTATCGCTACTGCATTATAAATTATGAAAACGAGATTTGAAGAAGAAGGATATGTATGTAGCTCACAGCAAAATATTTATTCAATTGTAAACGTAATCCTTTTGAATTTGTTGTTGCCTTTAAAGTACCTCTCCAAAAAGGTTTGATACAGATACGCATTTACATACAATGTACATACAGCTACTTGGTCCCGTGTAAACCTTTACCATTTTCAAAGAGAACAACAGCAAATTTATCGTTGTAAATGATATTAAAGAGTGAAACGATATAAATGAATAAAAAGTACGCTTGACCGCTTCGCTTTTGTTGAAGTCAGTGCTTCCGTCAAACCGCGGGTGTTGTACGCTGTGTATCCCTCATACGTTTTAGATACATGTATGGGGGAGTATGGGCTAATGATTGAATACGAAAAAGTGGGAAATCGCGGGTTGCTGATTTTTAAAAACCCGAGCAGCTTCAGTAATGGAGTGTTTAATCTAACTTCGGCGAACGTATTCGTAGAATTATCGATTTAAAAGAAGCAATAGCTGGCGTTCCGCAACGACACGATTTGAGCCCAATTTTCCAGGTAGGAGTTTGAGGACGTTATTAAAAGACGAATAAAGGAAAAAAATCCGCAAACAAAAGATTAAAAATTAACTTCGTTTCCAGGACACAAAACAAGGATTTTAACGAGGAATACTTCTGTAGAAATGTTGTCTATCAATACGCGGCCAGATCAATGTGTGAGCCGGCCGCAATAATTGGACCAGATAAAACGTGACTGGGCAATAGCCCGTGTACTACAACTACAATGCGGAATCGTTAAAAAATACAAGTAGACGAGACGCTTCGCAATTCAACGTTTCCTTTTGTCGGGAGTCGGGAATCATAATTCGAGGGGAAGACGTTATTGTTTGATAAATTTGTACGAAATATTTTACGGAATTTCTTTGTTTCAGTCGTAAATCAACCGTACGAAGTACAAGTCTACCACACGCACGTCCTAGCCGGTAATACGGCGATACTTCTCTGCGTAATTCCATCATTTGTAAAGGAACATGTCAGCGTAACCTCCTGGTCTAGGGATGATTCAATTCTGTTACCGGGTTCAAATATGGGTAAGTGCTTAATTACTTATCGACATTCGATGATACCTTCGCCGGATACTATTACATCGTACAACGTCTTCGGCCCCTCGAGAGAAACGTTCCAACTTCGGCTTTAATATCGAAAATAATAAGTTGAGCGTAACCGTTGTTGACATCTCATGAAATAAATAACACGTTTACAGATAGGAGAGAGGATCGCTAGACCCATACATCATAATAAATGGACACGATGGTGGATGTAAAGAAAAGACCGATGATAGCTTTTAAAGGGAAAGAATTACATTTTACGAATTCATTATGACTAGTTCACCTATAGACGTAATAAAAATATTAACTAAAACTAATTAGTATATAAGTTTTACGCATATACAAAATACATTTTGAGTCGCTATGCCACTGTTTTAAAAGCTATAACTCGAGGAACTCGTTTCAACATTTCTCCAGTCCCCGCTAGTTCTATACTCTTTCTATCTTCTTCCTTCTTTTTTGTTTTATTGCATAGACACGGCCACGAGTCCGTATTCAATTTAAGTTTCTTTCTTGTACCCTTATATTCTAGAACCCTTCTTCCCGGGTGACGAAAACATTGTAAGTTAGTTTTCTCTATCACACAGGGTGTGTGGACGACTTCGGTGAGAAATGAATTCAGGATGAAGCCCAAATCACTAACAAAACCTGATCAGTATAAAGCGGCGGAGAGGTCCATCCAATACAGTGACCTCTAGCGGCGGCTTCTACAGTATTTTAGCGCTCTTCCTGCCGTGCAATTCGCAAAATGGACGAACACTATTTCAATTCAATAAAATGCGCTTGCTGGAGCTTTCAAGGCGGACAGGACGAAAAGCAATTTAATGTATAAAATCAATAGATAAATGTAATTTTCTAAAAAGAAATTTATTCCCGTGGTCTATGCATTCGAAACTTTAATAGGAAAGGAAAGTTTTGCTAGCCAAGCTTAGTTTAGGCGATTGGAAAACTAATATAAATTAACCTAATGTTGTTAAACAGCCGGTATATCGTGGGGTTTCGCAGCTTTCGCGTATCGGAAATCGCGTAATTTGATCTGTTTTCACCTGGTGTGTTACTATCAGTACGAACTCTCCAGCTTGATATAGTAATTAATTTATTGATTTTCAGGCGGAAGGATCGTAGTGACTTACGGTAGTGGAGACTTGCATATCAGGTCTGCCCGCGCCGAAGATGGTATGTTTCGTTACTCCTGCCTAACTATACATTCTTTGACGCAAGAAAGAAGAAGAAGCGCCCCGGCGATTTTAACAGTGACAGGTTTGCCTCGCAACTCTGTATAATACAAATCCTACAAGTTCAATACCAACGCAAACTTTATCGTTAAGTTTAAACCCATTTAGAAAATCCCTTAAATCCATCTGTCAATACTGTGCGGCGAAGTTATAGACGTACAACATACGTATACATGTTTTATACGTCCTAGACTCAACGCAGATCCGACTTTGTAAACGTTTTCCCAATTTAATTGATATAATGAAACATTTTACTTGTCAAAGTGTTTTCATGAAATGGTATATCTGTTTAGAGCCGACGGGAAGCATGCCACCGCGTCTAGCAGCGTCCGTCCAGACTGTAGCGTCAGCGGATAGGGAAACAGATATCCATCTCACATGCTCAGCTCAGGGGAATCCCCCGCCCGCTTTCAAGTAAGATCAGTACAATGGTGTATGCATTTATGTAGATACCTAAAATATTTATACAAGGTGTGTTAAAAAGTTAAATTACTTTTTTTACGTAAACATGTATACTACCGTCCATAAGTTTGGAAGCAAGGTGAAATTCCTTTAAGATAATTCACCTAAGTGTATCGTGAAATCGTTAATCTGTGAAACACGGAGGTGGTAGTTCTCTGGTTTGGGGTCGTTTTGTTGGAAGAACCACCGGAGATTTAGTGAAAATTAGTGGCACAATGCGGAAAGAAGAGCCGCCACGCTATTCCGCCTGGAAGCTGTCTTGTTGGTGAGCCCTTCGTGTTCTAGTAAGACAATGACCCCAAACATACAGTTTGGCAAAGTTCATCTGAAACAGCGCAGTAGCACAAGTGGGCTGGGTCACGCCGGGGTCAATTCGGGTAATTATCACCATAGCAATCACCATAAGACATAATAGTATATAGTGGCACGAGCCCCACACACACAAGGTACTACATATAAATAAAATACTGGCACTTTACTTTTGGCTAGTAGTATAACGAGGTCATCGAGTTCGCTCCGTCTTCGTGCGCCGTGATGACTCACTGTTTCAGTTGAACTTTGCCAAGCTCGAATCGGTAAAAACTTCTTAAATGACACGGCAACAAGATATGAATTAAAATTAATGGTTTGGCCCCCTCAGCCCTGAGCTCTTGCGGGATGAGCTTGATCGAAAGACTATTTGCAGGATACTTGGCAACAAATTGACGCAGATTATCTTCAGAAATTGATCGGAGGAGTGCCTAATATTTGTGCAGCAGTTCTTAAGGCTTTAATAGTTGTTTATGTTTGATTCTATCTGTGACTTTTTTAAAATCCGTTACCGCTTCTAAACTTTCGGGCGGTAGTGTATGTACATACATTGTTGTAAATCATTGATTTGTCCTGTTCTATCGCTTGCAGTTGGTTTAGAGAATCCAACGGTCATTTACAACCGATATTTTCATCCTCGCGGTTCGAACCGCTTCAAGACGTACTGTTAATAAGAAATTTGAAACCAGACGATACTGGTAAATGGATATGCAAAGCTTCGAATCAATTCGGCGAGCAACGATTAGACATACATTTAACTGTAACCGCTCATCTCAGCTTACACGTTTTACCACAATTACAGGTAATTTACAACCGTCGTATACTAATAATTGTTTGGATTGTGTCTGACTTTAAGAAGCGAGAACATATACAGTCCGTTTCACGTAAATTATTTGCGTCATATTTTTTTTTAAAACAGATCGTGAATTCCGGCGAGAATGCCGTTTTCAACTGCAGCATATCTGGATCACCTATTGGTCACAACTACTGGCTCAGAAATGGCGAACTTCTGTCAGTCGATGAAAATCCAAGGATTAGGTTGCTAAGTCCACTCGTCTTGGCCATTAGCAGTGTAACAAGGCACGACCGCGGGATGTATCAATGCGTGGTACGTAACGATAGGGAGAGCGCCCAAGGAAGTGCGGAGTTGCGTCTAGGTGGTGAGTCAACTTTCCTTCTTACGTCTATATTTTTTATTGATAAATAAGTCGTGAAATTTGACCCAAAATGAGATAAAATTTTATTTGGCAGGGAAGATTAAAAGAGAAAAACGCGTCGGAAATAAATATGAAGTAAATCTCAATTATTTACAAATGTTTTCCACTTTGTTAATCCCTTCAAGTTTTGAGTTATAAGTATCTTAATCTCGACAGTTTATTACCCCGAAAGCATCTGGGGGAAATCACGAAATAATTAGCGGTAAAAAAAAGTGAACATTCACCGGCGAGCTTGTTGAATATGTTCGATAAAGATGGGGCGATTGTGAAAGGAGAAAGCCTTTTATAGGAACAGAGATCGTCTCTTTAATATCTCTAGATGGTCAATTAAACAAAATATAACTCCGAAAATGAACGTGACAATGGAAGGAGGAATAATCGGCGAAAAAGAGAGAAGGATAGAATAATGACGCAAAGTCGTAATTTCAAACTCCCCCACCGTTTCGGGGTGTTCTCTCACTGAAATATCTTGTCGAAGTTCCTTTACCAAAAGTAAAGATACATTAATGGAGTAATTTATCATCACACCCCCAACTTTTAATGATATTTTCTTTAATTTTCTCGGCGGACGGACTTCTTTTTTTTTTTAGAAAACGGTCACAACCACAGTCGACCGCGTCGGTTCGGTGATACGGTTTTATTCAAGTATATAATTATTTTATGAGAAAAGAAAAGGAAGTTCAGTCTCACATGAAATATTGTTGACGGAAGTTAAAACTCATTTCCGCTAACTTTTCACACCGCGCCGCGACGCGGAGTTTTCCGACGCCCTCCACAAACATCGAAATTCAACCGTTACCGTTACATTCACCTCGTTAGCTAGAGTTTCGCTCCTCCGATTAAAATGCCCCCTTAGTAGACTACGCGTATCTACCGATATTAATTACTCGTCCGATTTTATTGGATTTCTAACTTAAAAAAAGCAAGCTGATCAACGGCAAAGGGAGATATAGATTCCAACTAATCATTTTCTCTAGTACGTTTCACTTTCAAGGCGTTCTCCAAAATACCCTCTTAAAGGTATCAAGAAGTTATTCCGTTCGACATAATCTCTAATTGGTTTTCATTATTTTTCCACGAATTAACGTACTTCCTTCAGTTATAAAGGTTCTTTATCGACTTAATTCTTAGAACTGTATTGTTTTGCATTTATCTGGAAGCGGATAGGTATTAAATGTTGTTTATGTCGCCGTAGCGACTCGAGGTAGATTAATTAATGAAATCAAGGATGATGAAACAAGGTGACCCACAATCGAAATGAAATTAATGAAATCGTCGCCTGAAACAATGCTTTTGAAAAACCTGTTAATCTTTAGATACGGTACCGGAGCTCCAATACACGTTTATCGAACAAGCCTTGAGACCCGGACCACAGGTGTCGCTACGTTGTTCAGCAACAGGTTCGCCACCGCCACAATTCCGATGGATGTTAGACGGTGAATCTCTCACAGAACATAATGTAGGCCATAGGTAAGCCGTTAAGATATTAACAGAGTTTCGAACGTGTGTAACACATCCTCACGATCTATACGCTAGGTACGCCATAGGACAATACGTAGATCAGGCGGGTGACGTTGTAAGTCACTTAAATATATCAAACGTTAGAGTTGAAGACGGCGGCTTATACAGCTGCAGGGCTATTAACTCCCTAGGTTCAGCCGAACACGCCGCCAGACTCAATATTTACGGTAATGTTTTATTCATTAAAGTCAGAAAGGACTAGTTTTAATAAACTTTGATACACACAGGACCTCTTTTAATTCGCACCATTGGCCCCGTTAAAGCTGTAGCAGGATCCGATGTAACTTTACATTGCCCCTACTCGGGATATCCAATCGGTACCGTCAGATGGAAGAGGCAAGGACAAGACATGCCAATTGATTTAAGACATCGACTAGAAGAACGTGGCTCATTAACAATTCTAAGGCTGGATCCGAGCGTGGACTCTGATATATACACTTGTTTCGTTAGCGGTCGAAATGGCGACGTCGTACATCGCAATATTCAATTGGTTGTCCGCAGTCCTCCTATCTTAGAACCTTTTTCGTTTCCAGCTAGTTTGCAAGAGGGCGGTAGGGCGCAAGTTACGTGTTACGTGACTTCGGGGGATATGCCTATACATTTCACGTGGTACAAAGATAATATACCCATATCAGCTAACTTGCAGGTAAAATTTCAACGTAGTTTAGAATTATTTGCACGTTTATTTAACATCTCAGCTTTCTTAGAAATTTGCAACGCCAACAAAGTTTTTACGCCATTACCGGATTAAATCTAGCGACGGTTAAAGCTAAGAATAATATCTCGTGTTTATCACTCATAGTACCTTAAGTAATATCGACAATTTGGATAATGGAAGCTTTATTATACTCCTAAGATATGAAAGACGAAATGTGCGAATAATTCTGTGAATACTACCCCCGTATATAATCATAATTACGAATTATAATCTGCTAATAATATATTCACTAAAATTAGGCCGTGAAAATTAATACACACCGTGATCTATGCAAAATACGACGTGCGTGCATACGTTCATCAGCCTCCTGTACGTGTGTACGCACTGTATACGATGTATAATGTACATAAATAATAAACACACTTATTTCTCACGTATACGATTGGATAGGTGGAAGAAAGAGCAGCTGAATTTTACAGCATGTTAATATTTAAAGAGGTTTCGTCAAAGCACAGCGGAGCCTACACCTGTGTGGCTAGTAATTCGGCAGCAAGGGCAAATTATACGGCTAACTTGATGGTTAAAGGTGCGTACCACAACCGCATACAAATACATTCTTCATGAGGAAGTTATTTTTTGCTTGTTTCTGCTTTCACAGTTGCACCGCAGTGGATTGTGGAGCCCCAAGATATCTCTAGCTTAGTCGGAAATTCGGTTCTCATTGATTGCGCGGCTAAAGGCTTTCCACGACCACAAATAACGTGGTTGAAAGCTCAAGGTGATCTATCACAATTCGATTCATCTGTGTCGTTTTTAACCATTCGTTTCGTAATAGGAAAACTTTCAAACGATTTTCAACCTATAATAACGCAACACGGCCAGATAATCTTGTTAGTAAACGGTTCGTTATGGCTAGAAAATGTTAGTCCCCAAGAAGAAGGGCAATACCTTTGCAGAGCCACGAATGGTATCGGTTCAGGACTTGGAAAGGTCATCTACTTGGATATTAATGGTAATATTAATAAGAGATTCTCGATGAAGACGATATTTCTTGTGCTTGCGTTTATATACTTGCAGAGCCTGTCAGATTTACTTCGCAATTGAAAAATATCTCTGCGAAAAGAGGATCTTCCGTCGTACTGGCCTGCCAGGTTTACGGAGATAGACCGATAGATATTACGTGGTACCACAATAATAATCGCATGGATATCAATAACTACAGGTAGAAGCAGTGTAATACACGATTAGATAATCACGATACCGTAAAAGAACATGTTCGCTTAAAAAGGCGGAATATTGACAAATCCTTTAATGAAGTAAATATCGATATTGCAGCATGACATTTAACCAGTCGATCTCGGATATTCTACGATAAAATTTCGTTTAGCTAGCTTACTTCATGCCACGATTCCCCCCGTATTTGGTTCTTAAATAGTGCATTAATTAAATACGCTCAATCAAGTGTCGAGCAATTAAGCAACCCTATCCAAACATAATTAATATGCGTAAAAAACACGTCAGATCCACCCTAAAAATAGACACAATAACATTACGTTATCCGCTATAGCATTATATTTAAGACGTTTTTGTTTTTTCGCGATAAGCTCCAGCCGTCACTGACGAATTAAATTACAACCAGAACCAATATATGCGGACTCTTTTAACGGTATCGGACTACGGAGGAAAAAATTCTTTTTAAGGACATCAGACAATGTCAATTACAGAATAACAATAAAGGAGACAAACAGTGATAATGAAGAAACGTCTCAGGTGACTATCAATCGATCTGACAGAGAGGATTCTGGAGTATACAAATGTCAAGCTGAAAATGCCTACGGCCGAGGCGAACACGTCATCAATCTTGCAGTACAAGAGAGGCCCGATCCACCGGGGTTCCTGGAGGTGGTGGAGGTAGCCAGCCGTTCGGTTAGATTAGCGTGGAGGAGATCCTTCGACGGTAACAGCCCGATACTGGGATATTTAGTTCAATACCAACCGCTAGGTATTGAACATGTTGATTGGGAAAATGCGGGAACACAAAATCTTACTTTACCCGCTATTAGCACGACAATCAGGTTAGAATGTTGTAACATTTTAAAGTGTAATTAACGGGTAATCGCAGATGCAACATCCTGTATATAGACAGACATAAGTATATACATACTTGGTAAATCCGCAATTACCCGTGGATTTCGATTATGTGTTTCGGCTGTTTCAATGTTGCAGTTTTTAAATATTTCAGCGAGGATAATCCACGCGAATCCGCCATAATAGGGGGCCTACTTCCCGCTACTGCATATAAAATAAGGATGCTAGCTGTGAACAGTATCGATCAGAGTTCGTTCACGGAGGATATTGTTGTTAAAACTCAAGAAGAGGAACCGTCAGAAGCACCTCGTGACGTGCGTATAGATACTGTTGGTGCGGGTGAATTGTTTTTATCATGGCAAGTACCTAGCAGGGAAAGTTGGAACGGCGAATTACTTGGTTATATAGTGTCGTGGAACGAACAGGGTAAATTATCTAATAACACAAAGACTTTAACAGTGAAAGGGTGGGCTACCACCAAAGTACAGTTAACGGGGCTTCGAAAGTTTACGCGTTATGACATTACTGTGCGAGCTTTCAACAGTGTATCTGTTGGACCTCAATCACCAACTATATTGGGTGTTACAAAAGAAGGTGTTCCCGAAGCACCGCCGGTAGATATAACCTGTTCGCAAATTGCCTCACAGAGTATGAAAGTTTTATGGTCCCCGCCGCCGCTGCTTCAACACGGCGGGATTATACAGGGATACAAAGTCTATTATAGACCGATATTGCTAGACAATAGTAATTAAAACAAGGCCAACCGCGATTATCGTACATTTTCAATTAATTTTGATGTATTTTAGTTGAGGTACCGGCAGCTGGCGAAATTAAAAGAACACCCAGTACGGAGACCTACTTGCATAGCTTGTACAAATATACCAACTATTCTATTAAGGTGTTAGCTTATACTGGGGCAGGCGACGGCGTCATTAGTTCCCCGATCTTTTGCACTACAGAAGAAGATGGTATGAGTTAAACTTTATTTTGTTTATTTATCGCTAAAATGTATTTTTAAACAAGTACCAGCTCCACCGGCTAATATAAAAGCGGCAGCCCTAACCGGCGAATCAATCTTAGTATCGTGGTTAACCCCGACGAAACCTAACGGAAAAATTAGTCACTACACGATATACGCTAGAGAAGCCGGGAGGGTTGGTAAACACGTTACTTACACATTGGGAATTGAAGACACCCTCCATACGCACGGGCTCACTTACGAAGTTAGAAACTTGGTTGAGGAGAAGCTGTACGAATTCTGGGTATCGGCCACGACTAGTATCGGCGAAGGAGAACCGACGGCTATAGTTAGCCAAGCCGCGAAATCCAGAGCACCATCGAGGATAGCCTCATTTAGCCAAGTCCTGCAAAAAGCCGTTAAAAGCAGGGTGATACTACCTTGCTTGGCGGTTGGTAATCCCACTCCCAGAACAAGATGGATACATAGGGAGAGACCGATTACGTTTAGTAATTATTATCAAGTTACAGCTGAAGGGCATCTAAATATACATAGTAGGTCTATTTTGGATGAATGAAATTCTGATATAAATGAACATTTTCGTAATAGGTGTTGATTATTCGTTAGCTGGCAATTATACTTGTTCGGCTAAAAATTTATTTGGCGAAGACGAAATAACGTACACTTTAATAGTTGTGCTACCACCAAACGCGCCAACCCTCGAAGTTCAATACACAACAGCGAAAAGCATCAGGATACATTGGACGAAACCGAAAGATGGCGGGACTATTATCCAAGGTAATTCTTTCCCTATTATTTTTTTCGCGCATTTAAAACCATATTATATCCGGTGCTGTCGAGACATGTTCCGACATTACGCAAGGTTCATTAAGGATTCGCCCCGGCACTACCACTAGATTAAAAGGTGTAATTAATACGGCATCCCGGAAAAAATATATCGTCTTGGTTTTCACCCCCTTTTGTATATATCCACAGATCTACGTTAGACGTGTACTCTTTTCAAACTACTAGTATTGATTCCAGCGTTTAATCAGTATATGTTGCTGTAGCATTTCTTTGCGAACACATCAAAGCAGCAACGTCATTTTGAGTGGGCGCTCTCTGCAGTAGTATTTTTTGTCTCTATTCGATGGAATGCTCCGCAGTTGTAAAGGAAATATTTCGAATCTTGTCTACGACGGCTAAATGGAATCTTTTGTTTAACGTCTAGTTAATTTGCAGATAATAGATATAACGATTATTTTTCGCAGGTTACACGTTGAATTATAAAAGGGAAACGTATAGTTGGGGTAGTTTAGAATTATCCCCAGAGCAGACAGTTTATACATTCGATGACCTTCATTGCGGGTCCATGTACTATATTTACATCCTCGCCAGTAATAAAGTGGGAAACGGCAATCCGAGTCCTATTTTAACAACGCGTACTAAGGGCGGACCGCCGCAACTACCTAAGGAGACTGATTTTATATCGGCGAACGCGACAACACTGCAGTTGAATTTATACAACTGGCCCGATGGTGGCTGTCCGATATTTCAGTTCTCGATAATGTATAGACCATTAACATCTGAGAAGTGGATACTAGTATCGAGTAGTGTATCAAGCGAGAAGCTTATCGTACAAGATTTACGCCCGGCAACCTGGTACCAGTTAAAAGTGCGAGCCGAGAATGATGCTGGACTTTGTAATGGATTATTTAACTTCGCAACCACGACGATATCAGGGGGTGGGTTATAGACGTCGGAAAAACTACTTCCAGATATCTAATTTTTTTTCCCTCTCGTTTTTGCTCCCTTTTCAGAACGGATTCTGCCGCCTCCAAGTTTATCGGAAAACACCACTTCCGCTCACATTTTTAGGTATAAAGAAATTTATACCATCGTACCGACAATATTACTGGCCGTATTATTGATGTGGCTGGGAAGAGCGTGTTATAGGAGATACAAACAGAGACGGTAAATAATGTCGGATGTAAAGTGTGTTATAGAATTTTGAACGAAAAAATTATTACTGTGTCGCGTTACGTAATTTCGCGATTTCATCTAATTAAGTTAAACTAAACGTAATGCGATTCAAAATTTCGGCTGCTTATGTAGAATTCGCCCCTCAAAGTTTCCTAGAAGCAAAGAGATTGATCGCTTAAAGCTATTGAGAATGAATAAGTAATACAAGCCGTGTAGGAAGAGGAGTACAATGTTCTATCTGGCATGCTGCTAAAAGTTGTTTAGGTATCGTGCTCCTCGTTTTCGTAAATAATTTGTTCCGCAGTTCTGTATGTTGTATAAGTTTAATCAAAAAATTACATCGAGTGTGCCGGGGGAAACATTGAACGAAAATTTGATAACATTTAATGATAAATTGAGTGGAAATTATTACGGATTTATTTTTTCCTTTTTCCGAAAATCGCTAAATATCGCGGTCGTAAGTATTTAGAAACATGACTTTCAAGATGAATTCTAAACATGCTTTACGGTTGACGTCTTATTTTAAAAGGCGGAACATTTTAGTTTTCATCTGTTATAGAGGTTTGGATGATGAAAATCAAGAAGATGGGGAACAACAAGACCAGAAGATAGCGGAAAGAGATAACAGGAGGAACTGCCAACAAGTTTATACTTCATCGCCCGTAAAAAGTGGGGACAAAATTCCAGATGATGGATCTGGTAAATATATTTCATGAATATCGCTTACGCTGACGGACTTAATCTGATATTTTTTGTATAATTCCGTTTCAGTTTAGGGGGAAAATTTACTACGTCACAAATAAAACGTAAATCTTTGAATTACGGCAAACCGGATGCGCGAATACTATAGTTTAATTTAATATGCATACGTTCGTTTATATTTATGACATTTTCAAGATTTATAAAGGGTCTCTTTTTACAAACGCGGCCGCCGGATTGCAAATCCAAATTTTTATTTAACGCAACAAAACTAGACATTAAACGTTAAAGCTAGAATTATAATGTTTCTTGTGAATTCTTACTTTACGATTTAAAACTAGCTTTTATACGAGACCGCATAGCTGGCGAACTTTATTACTATCGAATAATTATTATGTTATTAAATTATTTCGGCAAGAACCACAGTTCAGTTCTCACGTTATAAATTATGTAGGAATTAGGAGAAACACAATAGGGAATATCTCTTTTTGTAACATTTATCCCCTCGAGTTCACGCCGCGTCTTACTTCAAAAGAAAATATCATGAATTATTGTTGGTTTAAAACCGACAGATACTTGCAAGAACACACAATATCTTCCCTCTATACCTGCAATTATATTTCATTCCAATTCCTTATAAACCGCTAATATATCACGTATACAACGAATCTTGAAAAACAAAGCTATTATACGACGATTTAAAAGAATGTGTAGAAGACATTGAGAAGGACATTCAATGAACCTACGATCTCGTTAATCCGTTAAGAGGTAAACACGCAACAGGTATATTGCAATTAAACCTGAGGGGAATTAATTTATAACAACAAAATTATAATTAAGAAGTTAATAAAAAATCTGACCCCTTTCAGGAATGTATGAAATTAGTCCGTACGCCACATTTAGCGTTCCTGGGAATCACAGCAGATCAGTTACCACATCAACGCTAGATTATACGATGCAATTTAAAACATTTGGCCACATCGAGGACGACGGTTCCAACGCCATCACCTACCCGAAACATTCTGGAAAACATAGCTGGCACAAACATAGATATTACAACAGCGAAGGCATGAATGGGAAAAAAAATTAATACAATCAACCTCCTAATTTTTCCCTTCTGATATTTTGCAGGAATACAGCAGCAGACTAGGATGTCAACGAGCAGAATCGAAGCTGTGGATACGGAATCGGACGATACAAGCGGAAGCCCAAGCGGCGATTGCCCAACGAGCTCCAATTATCGTGTACCCGTTAAGCATTCGCGAGGTATGTAATCTTATATAATTTTTTTTAAGATACACATATAGAATTTGCTCTTTTGCAGATATGTTCAGGCCAGATTCGAGCACAGAATCCAACGAAGTGTCTCCGTTGACGGAAAGACGAAATATGCCGAGACAAATCACGGTGCCGAGACATCATAGAACTACAAGTTCCAGCAGGTAGCCAAGGTACTTTCTAATATTAAATGTTATACTGAAAGAGTATCTGTCAAGGAGATGCGTCTAAAACACATTTTTTTACAACAACAGTTCCGATCGTGGAGAGGAAGGACCTTCCTCAGGGGTCTGCCTTGAACCCCCAACGGGCTTTTCGGATGGCCGATCATTAAATCAGATTGACAGCGACCGAAACGTCAATGTTGACAAATTAACGAACGAATTGCAGTTGGCTACATATATCGCAGGGTATGGTATTTACGATTTTTGTTCAAACTTGTTCTGGATGTAAATAAATTTTTATATCATATCGAAATTCTTCGGTTAGGTACCGCGACAAAAGGAAAGAAGAGAGGAAAGAATTCACGATACACGTTTAAGCTTAAAAAGAATATATATGAGCATCCAAGCGTTTGTTTTTATCCCTAAAAAAATTTATTATATGTGTAAACAACTTGGAGGCCAACAAAAGAAATTGGATTGATCCAAATGTGGGTATTGACATAGTGTTCATTGTTTATATATGATAGTATACGGCCAAGTTATGCTAATGCTATATATGTAAATACTCTATCAAAGTGTAATAAAGGATATATCAAAATGTAGAATGCGTTATTTTTATTGTTTTTACTAAAAAAAGTCAAGGTTAAATGATGCATCGAAGGTCGAACAAGCATTTTAAGGTAAGTAAATGATTTTCTATATAATTGCGTCTACTTTGGGGCTTTTATCAGGTGAAACAGCAAAGTTGAAATCGAACAATGAAATTCTAAAAAGGTTCTATTAGAACAAACAATCTGCTGCTCTGGTTCTACCATACGTTATATTATGTCGCACAAAATACCGTAATTCTCGATACACTTTAAAATGCGTTATCTGAAGGCCGTCTGCTCCTTTCCCACAATAGCACAACTTCCCGTATGAAAGTAATAATTTCTGTTTTAACGAAAGATCTTTTGACATTCATGTAAAAACCGACCAAAGTCACGCGCGTAAACACAAGCGTTACTGCAATACACGTCATACACCAAATCGAAAATATTCTTTTTTCTAATTCAAGGTTAATAGCTTAATAATAATTTTTTCTTTCTCTTTTTTTTCCTTTCGTAATGGAGGTTGCAGTAAAAGTGCTCCGGTATTTTTTTTCCCCGGCCGAAGTGGGAATTTTACATCTATTAAAGAGGTAATTGGGTAACGCGCCACGGCCCGGAAGAATAAAAGAAGATGAGTAAATTGCTGTAAAGTGAATCACGATCATTTCTTTTACCGAAACGGCAAAACTGCCAATTACGCACTGAAAAAAAGATAATTTCGCGTACACACACAATGAAAAACGATATTAATATCTAGTGATTACCTTGACACACCTTGTATTAAAGCGCACGACTTTAAAAGTGAATGCTAACATTATCTGTATATGTATACGCAACTCATATATCTCTATTATTGTTAACTGTAGTTTGCAAGAAGTAACCGTGCAACGCTGCGCGATATATTTTCCATGTATATGCACACATTTTTTCGCAGGGTACAAATTAGGTATTATGTCAAAGTGATGATTGCGTAAGATATCACCGCAGAGAGACAGATGTCTAATAATAATAATAATCTTTTATTTTAATTAGGTAAGCGAAAATGATTTGTGAACTTTATTGCGGCAATATACGGTTCTATTTTATGTCTTTATATAACGCAGATCTATTGTTAGTTTGAAAAAATAATAATAAACCTAATTAAATCTATTTTGTAATCCTACCCAACATAATACGCATTACGTAGCGTTAAAAACAATGGTGAATTTAAGAATGTACATACATAGTAAGTCGAAATCTGTGAGAATTTAAATATATTTGACATATTAAAAAAAGTAATTTCGAAATAGCACGCAACTACAATAATTGAGATCAGGTTAGGTCTTGAAAATTTTGGTGGAGGTTATGGTTTGACAAACTTTTATTCCGGTTAGGCGCCAGTTTGAATAGTTTCTAAGCAAAGATCTCAAAGTATAACTTAAAAGATAAGATTCGCCTCAATAATCACACGCGCCAAGGTGAAGAAATAAATAAATAAATAAATTAGCAAAAATTAAAGTAATCTCCTACGGAATATGGCTAATTTTAAAATACTAAGGTCGCACATTTATATAGATATAATTCCTAACAAACGAATAGATTCTGCGAGGGCTCCTATTAAAGCGATTATTAAATCTATTATTCCGCTATCCTGAATTAAATCAGCTTAATAAACACGATAAAACATACAAAATTTGAATTTTATTAGTGGAATTCTATTTATCACGGCCAACAAGTTTTATAGGATCCGGAATTATTTCTCGTTTTTGTTTTCTGCATCCTTTTTTGAATGTCACGGAAGTCACATGCGAATGTTATCGAGTGCTTCGCAAATATGAACGAAATAAGTGTGCACTCGACGATGTGGACGAAAAGTGAATACAAATAATGTAACGTATACAAAAGTGCATTGTTAAAATATGATCTCGGCTTACTCGTGAGAAATGACCGCTACTTCTCCCGGAGTTAAGTCATGCATGCATATATATGTACATATACACTTACTTAAAGTGTTTGATCAAGGGTTTACCGGAGTAAACCTGGAGGGCGGTACACCAAGGTCGCGGATTTACATTTTGCGAAGTGAAGGCGTCTTATTAGCGAAGGGAAAATGTCTTATGAATATATAGATATATATAGTGGGGAGAGTTTAGTTTTCTCTTATGTCCCCCACTGATGCATTTCACTTAAGAACAACTTTTGATCCAGTCCCGACCCAGTCAGTGCGAGCACAAGTTGCGAGTTAACCATATTCGCTTATTGTGCACCAATCGTGCCGTCACATTTGGGGAGAATTTTCGATTCCGGATTATACATGGGGAAGTGGCTATAGCTCCAGCGTGTGGCATAGTGTCTGGATTAATAGTGTTCCGATATAACGTGACCCGATAAAACCGATTCAATCAACCACTAGTTCGATATGTTGTCGATACAATGCGCCTCGCTGCTCCTACTGTCCTGTATTGGTATGTACTGATATAGATTTTCCGACCCGATTCGAAGGGGGGTGGCGCGTAAAAGTACGATTATCCTGAAAGCTCAGTGTATATGTATTAATATTGTAAATTATTTTGCACGTATATACTGTCTGTGATGTTGATTGTAATTTAATTTATTGTGAGTTTTGTCCCACTTACGAAATATATTCGAAATATCTATCTACCATCTGTCTCTTTTTTTTTTAATATGCAGACGAGTTTTATTACGGATTTTCTTCTTCTTAGTACGGCTTTCGCTTTTTTTATTATGTGTGCTTAAATCGAGTTTTACTTTTTACGCGATTATAATAAAATTCAATATAAATGGCATTATTATTTAAATTTGATTCTAAAACGGTTCTATTTAAAAAAAAAGTAGCACACATATTTACAATATTCAGCTTCATTCATAGATTGGAAGAAAGTAGTTCATCCCATGAGAAATTTGCGAGCTGTGGGAGTTTTTCGATGCAACGGACGCTAAATAATAATAATATGTAACTGCACCGCATAGAATGTAGCCGAGGTACAGGGTGTTACAGAAGGTCGCTCGATAAGATCGAGAATTCCGAGACCAAATTTTCATTCTTGGATTACATCACGGGACAATCACGTCCCAAAACCGGTTTTAGATTTTGTGCTAAATGTGGGTAACCGTATTAGCTGGCGCACGTTTTATTCAACGAGGCATGCGCGCATTTAAGGATAAAAAAATCTAACGTATATACTCTACGTCGTTGGTAGTGAAAGCAGTCGGTGAAAGTAAAACGATGCAAGCACTATGGCGTTCATTTCACTATTAATATACTATCCACCTACAATTTGATTACAGGGTACTTATATGTGCTGGTCCGCGTTGAAATACTAATTTGCTCCATCCAAAAAAGGAAATACATTCTTAAATGTTACGCAATCTAGCGCATTGCATTATTCAAATTTCTTTTGTTTGTCAAAAATGCGAATTGAAAGTTAAACAAGCTGTGGTATCGATAATTTTTATTATGTCACAATAAATATAATATTTTCTTTAGACTCATTGTTTTGTACTGAGTAAACCGTATTTTCCCACAGTTTATATACGCGCGGTGAAAAATCGTTTCAATTTTCAATAGAGTTGTAATTGTCATAGAAAACGAATATAAATGGATTGAGACCGTTACGTAATTTACGATTAGATTTGCGTATTACATATACAATTATGTGATCTTATAATCGCCAGCCAGTTACGTAAATTATATTCATACATACGCATATAACCATGCGTTCTACGAATATGCTTTAAATTTTAGATAAGGCGCGATAAAGTATTCTGAAGCATAGTAGAGGACGGAAAAGGGTAAACACAGATAGTGTTTTCTAGCAGTCACCACCTCAAAAAGAAACTTCACCTAAAACGCCGAGCTTATTGATTACGAAAGAACTGTCAGATATAAAGATTTCAAGTATAATGTTTACCTCGCCGGACTCACTTTTGCGATTGAATCTTAACGGAGAGGAATTTCTAAAATTAGGAAACTTTCGCGTTGAAATTTATCCTTTGCTAAATCGCGACTTAATAATAGTAGTCGCAACCTTTTTTCGTTTTAACCCTTTACAAACTGATAGTCATCTTTCGAAAAGTACGTCTGTTGAATTCATTTTCGCACAATGCATTGTAGCAAACTGGTAACGATAAATCTGAAAAACGAGTGCCCAGAAAGGAAATACGGTATAATAAATCAACATTGTGCATTGCTATCCCATGTTTATTCAATTTATCGATATTTCTGCAGCGCGTACACTTCCATAGTTACTTCTATGTGTACCTACTATACCTGCGCGAGGAATTGTTACGTGAAAATCCTGAAAAATACCCATTGCATGCGTGTTATATACTTCGTAAATAATGAACGTTCTTGAATTATTGTTGTCGAAATCGGTTACAAAACGCAGCGTCAATTAGAAAATTATGAACTTGATGTATCTGTATGGAAATGATGTTAGTCAATTTTTAAATATGTCAGAATTAGAAAAACTGCAACAATTAAAGTTATTCGCTTATAATAAACCGACCGTTTCTTAATAGAGAAATCAGACAATTATTTCAGTATTATTTGTAACATCTAACATTTAGCAATTATAGCAAACCTTTATAAAGGAAGGTGTGGTATATCATGAAAGTCCTTGATATTTTCAATGGATATTTCAGACTTACTACCTGTGCCTAGTTTTTAATCTAGTTCGTTTCTCACTATAGCACAGATGTCATTGTCAAACTTAAACTAGTTCTTTACAATAAATAATGTACGCGATTACTAATTAGTCAAGGTTTATAATAATATAAAATTATTTTGGTAATTTTATGTATGTACTACCATGCAAGACCTCTACATAGAGATAAATATGTATATTCTCAAGGATAGGTACCGCTCTCTTTCCTTTTTTTCTGCCTAGCTCTTTTATTACTCCTTGTAGGAGGTAGTAGTATCCTGTTTTTTTTT
>SMLS01042228.1:0-10468 GCA_004785975.1 Popillia japonica | reverse complement strand
AACAAATTCAAATTAATAACTGAAAATGTAAATGTAACCTCAAAAATCACAAATTGTTTTTCGTAAATTCAAAAACAAGCCGAAAAAGTTATATATGCGTAACCTAGGTAACACAAACTAAATCAAAATTTAGCTGCGCTGTGGTTTTTGCGCATTCTTGCCACTCTTATCTCTCTGATTATTTTGTAGGGAATATTTCATCTATGGGTTTACAACCTTAAATTTTAAGTATGTTGGTAGTCTGAAAGTTAAAAATGGCGACTCTCAGTGTGTACATCAAAATTTGTATGTGCAGTGGTTTATGAGCGTTCTCTTTACTCTATATCTCTGGTCTACCGCTGCTAAAATTTTGGGAGCTGGAGTGGTCTAGAACTCCCTTATTCTACCTACTCTCATTGTCACCCTCACATAAATCGTACTCGTCATTGTTCCACTTATTACTCCCCCATTAATGTTCAGGTTTTTTGTTTTTATTAAGTTTTGGAAACGTTACTAGTTTGTTTAAATATTTTTGTTGCCTTTTCATGTAGTTATTTCCATTTTTCGCGATGACTTCAAGGGTGCTGCAGGGCGCTCACATTAAACCTTTACTCTTTGTGATTTCCATTAATTTCTTCACTCAAATAAATTTTTCGCTATTCTAATTTCCAATTATCATCTAAAGTTTTTAGTGATGACAATATTCCTCAATTTTTTTAGGTCACAAAGATTACACAGCCCAAGCTGTCGACTACTTCGCGGATAAACTAGCGCAATACGGCGAAGGGACCGAAGTACCGATACGCAGCCTCCTAGGACACCGTTCGCAAGCCAGTCCCGAAGTACGACACGTTTCCGGTCAACATTTCCACGAATTCAGGGAATTTCTACTTAAACACACCGACACCTTCAACGTGGACGACGAGAAGGAGACGGTCATCTTGAAAAATTTCAACAATTTCAAAAATCACACTCAGGAATTACATTTTAACGTGAACGTTCAAATCGATCCGGAAGTGACGCAGTGCTTGCTCGATTTTCTAGCGCAATGTATCGAAGTTAAAGGACCGATATTGGTGGAGCAGCTGTTCCAGATCGTCAGCTGTAATCTGCCGGAAAGCATGTGGTCGAATTTGTTTAACACGTCGGCGAATTTAACCAGCTTCCTGCGATTGTTTTCCGATAGTTTTCACATACAGGCGAATCTGGTGACGTTGTTGCAACGACCTCAAGTGAGCCAGAAACATCTCAACGCGCAAATCTTGAATCAGCAGAATTTGAATAAGAGTAAAATCGTGCAGAATAGGACCGAGAAAATTGGACGGCAAGATGAAACTGATGGCGTAAAAAGTTCTAGCGGGGATAGAACTCCTGTTGAGCGCGTCGGATCGCCGCTAAGCCCGAAAAGCGGTAGTATCAGTGATAGGTTGAAGCAGCCGAAGATGCAACAGAAATTGAATGAGATGCAGATGAAATGTAAGTCGCCTGAACCTCAGGAACGGTCAAGGGCGTCGCCGACGAATATGAACGTTAACGACGTTGATAGGAATAAAGGTGTTGATTTCAAATTAGGCAAAATTAACCGACAATTGAGCGACGCAACAGAAGAAGCTCCAACACCTTCGGTCACCATCAACAATAATTCGGTGGAAAAACAGCCGAAAATCGCGAACAACAACCAATCTCTGAAACAGCGAATAAACAACCTCGTCCTGAAGACTTTGCAGGAGAACACGGGGAGGGACCGGCAAAGCATGATGAATCAGAACCAAAACTACACCGAATCGTGGAAGGTGACGCTATTCCAAAACACCAGAGTCATCTGCAACGTCCGCGAATGCCAGTTGGTCATCGATCAGATTATGAACCGGAAAACCTCGCACATCCAACACAACGGCAACTGCGACAACGAGAACCCGTGGCCGTTCACGGAGGATAAAGTCGTGGTCGGATTCGATTGCGAAGGGATAAATTTGGGGGTGAAAGGCCAGCTAACGCTAATGCAGATCGCTACGTTGAACGGGATCTCCTACGTATTCGATTTAATTTCTTGCCCGGCTATGATTCATAGCGGGTTGAAAACTATCTTGGAGAGCAACGAAGTGGTTAAGGTACGTTTTATAAACATCGTTAGATTGTTTTTAAACTGGAAAAAATGTTTCTAGATCATCCACGACTGCAGGAACGACTCGGCGAACCTCTACCGCCAATTCAATATAACTCTACGTAACGTCTTCGATACCCAAGCAGCTCACGCCGTCCTAACGTATCAGGATTCGAATAAACCGGTGTATAAAGCGAAGAGCGTCGCTTTAAACGCCCTCTGCGAATGTTACGGCGCGCCGGGGAACCCCATGAAGGAGCACCTCAAGAATATATACAGGCGCGATCAGAAATATTGGTCCAGGCGTCCGTTGACGCGGGAAATGATACTTTACGCGTCGGCTGATGTGTTAAGTTTGGTCCACGAGAAATTGTATTACCCGTTATCGAAAGCTATCCAACCGCAGAATTGGAATTTAATGATAGAGTTGTGCGAGGAACAGATTTTCATGCACATCAATCCGGATATGGTTAAGATGAAGAAGAGGCAGAGGAAGACGGAAACGGAAGTTGGGGAGTTGAGGGTTAAACTGGCGCAGCCCGCGAAGAGTATAGTTTTGAGTAACAGGGAGGTTAGACTATTAAGGTGCGTATTTATTTATGTATATTATATGCTAGTTTACACAATTCCCCCCCCAAACAGATACATCGAACTTACCGACGAAGAAAAGGAGAAACTAAAATCCTCAGTGAAGGTTGCGAAAAAACTGGAGAAATTAGAGAACCTCGGCCAAGACAAGGATCTAAGCTCGGACGACGAAGATAACGATTACCCCAGCATGGATAGCGACGTCACCTCGCCGCGGAATTCCGAACCGACCAGCCTCACGGAGAGCATGCAGCTCGTGGATTCCATCCTGAGCGATAACAAAATCGACAGGCTGGATAAATTGAATAAGCTCGAAGAGATATTGAGCGTAGCTACGTTATTGCAGAACGATACGAACGGGTTGGAAGTCGCCAATAACAATAAATGCTCCTGCGGTTGTCATTCTACTAAGGCCACGTTGAATCGGGGGCTGAACGAGGGCAGGATTATCACTCCGAATAGCGGTTATCAAATGACGCACAATAATAATTACGATAAGGATAATAATAGGGCGGGGATCAAGGATGGTTATCATAATGTAGAGACGCAAACTCTAAGCACAGGCGATATAGTCGTCACTAAGATTTATTTTAATGAAACCGCAGACTGATTTGCTTTTTTTATTTTTAAATATTTTTGTTTTACGTTTTGATTGTTTTTTAAAACGTAACCGATTTATTGATTGACTTTTTATTATTTTTGGAATTTAAGGTATGCTTACCTTTTATTACATGATTATTGTTGATGGGATTGGGGGAGGAACATGTGGAATTGTTTAAATCAAATTGAATTGTGATATTTGTTGATTTTAAACAATTATTGTTTACGACAGAAAGTATTGTGTGAGTAGGCCTATTTTTTTCTTACTTTTACTATCAGTCTTTGCACCTTTCTTATATTCTAACACTATAATGTGTAGTTCCTCCGATAAGTGAAACGGCTTTAATAAAACTTCAACGACAAACAATTTCAGTCTTCGAATAAGGATTCTTGTACAAAAATGCCATACTAGTGAGACTCTGCTGTATTGTAGTAATGGCAATCGTAGATACATACAAGAATTGTTCCCAAGTATGTATTCGGAGAGGTACATTTATGGGAGGACATCCCGTTATAGACTGTAAATAATGTCATTGTAATAATTTCATGTGTTCGCTTCCTTTAATCTAAATCGAACTGAGATGCACTTAGAGACTGTCCAGCTATATATTCTTTTCTATATATATATATATTTTTTGAATAGCTGCATTTCTCCGTTTTATAGATATTGCTTCCCGATGGTACTCCACTCGTAGTTTAATTTTTTTATTTCAATTAATTAACACGGTGATCTTTCCAAGCTTTATATTAATTAGCAGCTGCTATTAACTGTTTTGTCTTCTGTCTTATTTTATATTATTTTTATAAATAAATATAAGCCTGTATACATAGGGTGTCACATCAAAAAAATATATCGGAAAAAATATATTTAACTACTTGAAAATGTGCTCAAATTTATCATCATTAAGTGATTCTTTTTTCAAATTCTGGTGCTGATTCTAACTACTTAAACAGTATATTTAATTAATTTATCTAAATATTTTTATCGATTAATTTCCTTTATAGCGTCCATTCTTTTTAGTCAAATTATATCGATTCTAATTATCTAATTAAAAATGAATATGTATTTATAATAATTATAGATTAATATTATATTAAATTAATAAATTAATTAAAATAAAATATCAAGTAAAAAAAAAATAACGAAAATTGTTAACTGTTGAATTTTAGTAGGTAATATGATATGTTTTAAAGGAAAGGAAACAGGAACTTATTATTATTATTATTCATAATCTATCTATATACAGCATATATTAATTCTAAATAATAGTAATAAAAGTATATATGTGAAACAAGAATACTGCACAACGCTCTAACTAAAATTGATTTTTTTTAAATCTTACGAAGAATTAATTAATACTAATATAATAGATTATTTTTAAGTAGATATTGGCAAGTTTTCTTAATTATTCAATATTTTAAAAACATTTTTGTGATGCACTGTTGATATATTTATATTATAATAGAATTTAACGATATGATTTGTACATAACGTAGATCTTTCTTGTTTCTTTTTACTTTCATTTACATAATAATGACTTTTGCATTCTTGTGGACTTAAAATCGTCTTTTTAAGTCAATTAAGATTTCGCTATTATTACATTTATTTAATATTGATTGTAATGGATCATTAATTTACGACAAAAAATCGAAAAAAATTATATAAGCAATATATGTGTATTTCTAACATAATACATCTATTATTTGCTAAAATTGCTGGTAAAAGGAAAAATTATAACTCAAATTTAGACTCTTATGAATTAATAATGAATAAAATATGTTTTGTAAAAATTTAAGGCGTTTTCTTACTTTAATCGGGAGTGAATATGAAATTAAGATTAAGAGCAATCGTTTATTGAAATATACAATAACAACAAATAAAGTACAACAAAAACGTATGACTTAGATCTCTATATTATTCGAAAGGTAGTTTATATGTAGTATGTTTCGAGCTTAACTGCGGAGTCATTAAGGAAACGATACAATGAATGAATTTTATCTGTTTTGTACATTTGGTATTAAAATCATGGTAATTAATATTAATCGAGGCATGCTACCAATAAAATGTGGAAATATGATCGGGGAAAAGGAAAAGTTGTTGAATACGAGTCTGAAGCTGAAATGACCACCAAAGAATTGCGCTCCAGCATTAAAAACTGATAGGACCACGATCCATAATAATTTTCTTAATATCTCCGCACTAAAACTTGAAACACACATACTATCAATGTGGAACCTTTGGGTTTAAACACTACAGTCTGTTCATTAAAAGATATGTATCTATCATAGTAATATTTGGTTTTATTATGGCGATGGCGTTTAGTTTCCTTTTATGTATAATGGCTAATAAATAAATCGGAACAATCTATACAGCTAACCGAACCTACTACACCTGATAACCCTGTACTTTGACAAACTTAAATTAACTGAACATATCGGTGTTACATTAAATAAATATTTTTAATAAATGCATAATATTAATAAAAGAAAATAAAATAAATTTTGCATACACATAACATAAAAATATATTTCCTTTTCGAGATTTAGAAAAAATATTGCGATATATCTCACGATCGAACAATAGAAGAATAGACACACTTTCCAAATTCCTTTTCGAGTTAGAAACAAAGCCAATTAATAATAATATCAGTTTTGTTACAAACGCACTAAGACTAAAAGTTAGGTATCCTTACAAATTTTCGAAGCCATCTCCGCTAGTGGTTCTAGTTCCTTATGACTAATTAAGTCGAATTCTGTTACGAAATAATAAAAGTGTTTGTAACATGTATTAACATGAGCCTCCTAAACGAAACAAAATTATTATCGCACAATCATCGAATATTAACAGAATCGTAATGCTTACCGCAGCAATTGCAACGATGTTCTGAAAATGATGTATGTAAACATGCACGAACACCCGGTGAAGTCTCGCTAGAATCTTACTGCACAACGATTGGAAACCTTTTGGGAACGGTAGATCCGCAGTGCAAGGAAACAACGCTTGATTATTTATTTGTGCCTCGATCCAATCCATCAAATTACTGACGTAATCTTTAGCCGGGAGATGTGTCGGTTTCTTAAATCTACAAATTTTATCCCCATTAAAATTTTAATTAACAAGAATAGATCTAATCTAATCTAACTATAAAAGCAAATTTTACCAACATACTTATCACCATCCGCCCAGAGATACTCGAATCGAGCCCCACCTGACATAGTCGGACATGTTTCTTCAGTGCAATATTCCGATATTGTGCCATAAATCAGATTAATTCGGTTAAAAAAATCCACAACTAAAACGAGGATGAAATCTAAAAATTATATAAATTTGATATAAATAACTAACCATGCACAGCGATCCAATCATTTAAATCTTCGCCTTCCGGTAATTTTACTGCGGCTCTCAAATTGATCCCCGAATTCAGACTGGCACAAGCTTGCTTATGCAAACTATACCTTATAGTACCGTGTGCAAACTTCTTTTTCGGTCTAAAAGTCTGCGAAATTCGGTTATAAATCCAAAATATTTCAGCACAGAACATAACCTAAACTCAATACCTTTATTCGGTTACGATATCTTACCTTTCCCTTCTGAAAGAACTCCAAAAATCCATTTAAGGACATGACTAGATCCAGTTGAAGTTAAGATTGTATTTGTAGAACTAAAAAGAAGGAAAATAAACTACTACGCACTTCTAAAAGCGAAGTGTCAAACACCGGTTATCAGCTTTATACCCGGTTCAATAACTCGTAGGATGCATCTGAGAATTAATCGTACGTATTCTGCGCGAATCCTTTCCGTTTTGTTGTATTTAAGTGTAGGGTAATTTACATCTTAACATCGTATTGTTTGGATGCACCCAAGACGCATTTAAAATTACTTCCACTACAAGGAAAATCTATGAATAGGTTATAAATTTTAAATGACAGCTGACGAATTTGCAAGCCCGATTCACATTGCCGAATTGCTGTAGGATATAAATTTAATAATAAATTTTATATACAATAGGATAATATTAATCTTCCTATTATTAAATTGCGTGCATCAATATAGTGAAATTAATTTCGTACAATTTATTCTACAATAGACATTTTTTAATTCCCATTATTCATAAATTTATTAAGTGTAAATGAGGTTCTAATTAAAATTGCGCCATCTAATGAAGCAGCGCTAAATTAAAATTATAACCTAGAAATAGATGGCAACTTAAAGGTTATGTTAATTTTTAAAAGAATCTGTTAGTCTTTGATTTAAATTTACACAATGGAAGATAAAACTACAAAGAAATCAATGTCAGAAGCAGAACGTTTAGAATTAGCGAAAAAATTAGATAAAGAATTAGATGAATTTATAAATAATTTACCAAAACGGACACAAACAGATAAACCACTCGAAGAGGGCTGGCAAGAGGTATAAACGTTTCTATTAAAATATAACATAATATAAAAGTGATCGTAGGAGTTAGAAAATCACCCATTTTTTATGAAAAAACCACCTGAACCGGGTGATAAACTTCATCCACTTTACGAAGGTTTACAACAGCTCAAATACGATCCCTTAGAGAATACACCTGTCGAATTAGCAACATCGTATAAAGAAGATGGTAATTTCAATTTTAAACATAAAAATTATCGGTTGGCTATATTAGCGTACACCGAAGGGATAAAAGTTAGATGCGGTGATGTTGATTTAGAAGCATCCTTGTTAAATAACCGATCGGCAGCGCATTTTTATTTGAAAAATTACAGGTAACCTCGACGTAAAACGTGATGATTTATTATAAACGTATGTCGTTATTTTAGATCTTGCTTACGAGATTGTGAATCGGCTTTAAAACTAAATCCGACATATATTAAAGTAAAAATTAGAGCTGCAAATTGTTGCTTCCAAACTGCACAATATGATAAATGTATTGAATTCTGTGATACCATCCTGGATAGTGAACCTGGAAATAAAGACGTTGTCAAACTCCGACAAGATAGCGTTCATAAAAAGAAAGATAAAGAGCGGAATTCTCGCAAGAAAGAATTAGATTTTAAAAGACGATTGAAAGAGGAAGAATTATTATTGACGGAGATAAGGAATAGAAATATTAATATTGATTCGAAGAATAACAGTTTGAGTATACAAGATTTAGAAGTGCATTTCCCAGCGTTAGTCGAGAATAAAGTCCATTTAGATGAGGAGAATAATTTAGTGTGGCCCGTTGTGTTTTTATATCCCGAATACCAAACGATGGATTTCGTACAAAGTTTTCCCGAAAATAATTTGTAACTATAGCTCAAATTGCTCAAAGATAGAATGACATAATTTTGGAGATGTATTATTTTCAGGTTGATATATTATGTTAATGAAATCTTTAGCGTGCCAGCTGAATGGGATACAGAGAAGAAATATACACCAGATAACGTTAATGTGTATTTTGAGAATTCGAAATTGCAGAAAGTTTATCCTGTTGATACCCAACTAACGTTAAAACAAATTTTACAACACGAGAAGTAAGTAATCTTGAAATATCTATGTCTAAGGGTTAATAATTTTGTGATTTTTAATTTAGATACCTACTCAAAGCTGGGACACCATCGTTTATAATATTTTCCAAGGATAGTGCAGCGGAAAAGAATTTTCTTGCGAAGTATTGATGTTACTTTTAAATAAATTAAAAAAAAATCAAACGTTATGTGAAAATTATTTATTTATATTTACATATCGCAAATTACGATTCTATCAAAAGATCTCATTACATAAATTAATCCGATAATAATAATATATATATATATATACGTATTTAATATAATCCAATGCGTAGACAAAATATTTAAATTACATAACATTATATAAAAATTGATGGGGTACGGTGGAGGATATATCGATGGTAATATACAACGAGGAAGGGAAAAATAATTAAACCTAACTGATTACTTTGACAATATTACTCGGGTGGTGATGCACTTATAGAATACATTATTTATAAATTAATATTTATTAAAATAAAAACAAATTCAATCATTTAGGATTATCCTGAATAGATGACGTAGCTCAAACGTAGATAGTAGTTTGTAGGGTAAGTTAGTAGATTTAATTCTATTTAATAATATTCGTAGTGTTTATTATATAATGTAATAATAATAACGATACAAAAAAAAATAAATCAAATCACAGAAAAAGCTTCTTTTTGCTTCGAGAGTTACTTGTTTCGACATACAACGCAATCCGTGCAGGGATGTACGTGTTGTTACGACCGGCTTAAATTGTGATATCAGAGCATCATCGCAACATGTCTTCTATTTTGTACAATGTTTTATTTATATATTTTGTACAGGTGGTAGAAACAAGAAACTATGAACACGGTACATAAAAATAATACAATTAAATAATAAAACAGTCGAAAGGTGTGTTAGTTCCTGTCGGTATTAGTCATGGTAATTAATATTAATCGAGGCATGCTACCAATAAAATGTGGGAATAAATACGAAGAGTCATCGAATTGGAAAATGGATGAAAATTTGTTTGGTAAGTTATTTTTTTGTTCGTTTCACAATCAATTGTGTTTCGGGATGTAGATTATACTTTTCTTCGTGTTAATATTTTTCTGCCTAGCGTACCATCAATGAATAGAGCATTGTATCTGCGTAAGTCATTTGTTTGCTAAAGCGAATTTATTCGACACCAATTTAGTTTAAAACGATCTCTCTTTGCATTCGGTTATATCATGGCAACCAAGAAATACGAACGAATATAAATACAGCAATTATTGACTATTTGCGGAAAATTAAGCCAGTCTTGATAAATATAATAATAATAATTATAAATTGAATTGTTGAATACGAATGTGAAAGGATCAATATTATCCACGAGAAAAGTATAATCCTTATCACTAATGCAGTCTTTAAAATTTAAACAATTACCTAAAAACATGAAAATATAAAAAAAATTTTTTTATCAAAAAACGACAAACATACATCTAAAATAGTCTTGTTTTCCACTAATGGAAGCGTTTTAAACACCATAAATATAGGAAATCGGGTAAATTATTTAAACGAAAATTGAGACACATTAATTGACGTTTTTGTATTTACTGTGAAATGCTACCAAAACACTTGTGTCGTTTTAATCATTCAACCAGTCTACCGAAAACCATATGTAACAGCTTGAGATTGTTCTCCGATCCAACAATCGTATTAAAAAAAAAAAAA
>SMLS01042209.1:0-13473 GCA_004785975.1 Popillia japonica | reverse complement strand
TTTTTTTACATTTTTATCGCGCTGTTCAATCATCAATTAAATTAATGCGCACAGTAGTGACTATAATGTACATATGGAAATGTTTTTTTGATAATGGCATGGACACAATTTTCCTAACCGTTCATCAAGGACACCCGATCGTAACTTTGACCCATACAGAAAGAGAATTTAAAATAGTTCGCAATTCGTTCAGCAATTATTTTCCAAATACACGTCTTCGCAAACATACCCATCGAAATCGTACATATACGTTTGAACGCGAAAGATGTTGGAAATAGCACCCTTGTAGTTTCATTGGTCACCATACCAATGAAATTTGCAGATTTACTTTCTTTTCCTGCTTGTAAAGTTGCTACAAAACAATGCAGTCGGAATGAATGCAAGACATTAACTGGAGACACGAAATTGTATGCGCAAAGCTACGGTATAAGCGTACACTCATGGAAAGTAAAGATTGGACAATGTCCATATAACAACGTATTGAAAGTGCCCAATATTTACTACTGCTACATACATAACATCAGAAATCGTGCTCTGGATATAGTTTTGAGCGTTGGCATGTGCGCTAGTGTCTGGGATGCGGCAGACAACTTTGATACCATCCTACGTATACGTAAAAATAATAAACCAAATTATTTACTGAACCTGCATTACAAAATGTAGTGTTTGCGATATCTGGTGAGAAGTGTCGGTACATCCCAACCACAGATAACATAGATGGGCAACTCCTTAGGCTCTCATGTGATGAGGAAAATCAATATTTTTTTATATGTAGTGTATAAATTCAATGTAAACATTCAATTGATTCAGAAATATACAAATAGAAGGCAGCTAATGTGTATACGTATTTATGAGAGATATCCAAATTTTAAACCACACAATCCAAACAGATTTTTAATAAAATCAGGATACACAGATAGAGGTATGCTCGCTTCAAAACCAAATATCGTCGAAGCCGCGCATGACGTCAGTGCGAGATAAATTACATATGAAATTTATTTCAATAGAGGTTAAAATCGCTGGTTTCGTAGGCGGGATTTGTATTTTACAATTAATGCTTCGCAATGACATATGCATAAGATGCGCGTCAGCATACCTCTATCTGTGTATCCTGAATGTGTGTATTTGAAACTGAGTTGTACGGTATATTTAAAGCATTTAGCATGTTCAGAAATCAATCTCATCTAAATAAATAAATTTCAATGGTTGATGTGGCAAGTATACATATTTTTCATAGTATGAATATTATAAAATTAAAGTATGTTTTGCAGTCGGTAATTATCCCAATTTTTAATGGATCGCACTGGATAGATAACTGTTTTGAGCATATACTTCTGCAAACATGCATCGAACAGTTGATTATAGAAATTTGCATTTGTAATGATAGTAGTACAGATGATACATTAGAGTCACTTTATAAATGGAAAAAAATATTTTCAAAAAAAAATGTTCACTTGAAAATATTTCAAAATTCTTCGAGTGACCCTGGTGGTGTAGGTTATGCCAAAAATCGAGCTGTGGAGATAAGTACTGGAGAATATTTATGTTTTCAAGATGTTGATGACTTAATGTTACCAAACCGGATATTGGAACAATACAATACTATTAAAGAAATAGGTGATAACTATATAATTGGTTCAAAATTTAAAAGAATTCCTGAGAATTCTACAGTCCGATATACTTCCTGGGCTAATAATTTGACAAATGAACAATTAAACCTACAAATTTATACTGCAAATGGACCAACAGTTATAATGCCAACTTGGTTTCTTAATCGTGCTATATTCGATAGGTATTTCTCTATTTATTATCTTTAAATTTTACCTTACACAGCTCATACAGGTTTGAACATTTTGGAGAAAGTAATTGTTCAGTTTTTACCATTTTATTACAAACAACAGCTATTGTTAATCATTGGCCTTAGAAAATAATTGTATAAATAATTTAACAATTGAAATAATTCAAGTATTACAGGTGCTTTATATGCACATATCCTACATGGAAGCATTAAGTGTAATGCAATTATCAGTACAGAAAAGGAAAACATATTTTACTAAAGGAAAGAGTTTTGTAAAAATCTCGCAAATGTAAAGTTTTAATTTAACCATGTCTTCATATTCTACTACTGACTTTGTGTAATTACTATGATATCACTTTGCAAGTTGTTATATCCAACATTTTGCTCCCTTAGATTTGATAACTAGCGGGCTGATCGGGCATTGGATTGGCGCTTATCTCTGTGACTGGCGAGATTTATTGTGAATACCCTTAATTTTTTAAGCTCAACTGAAATTTTTGAAGCAGTTTAAGATCTCCTGGGGGGCTATGGTTCTAAATACGTTTGTTTCAGGTGGCGGTGCCTGTTGGTGGCTACTGCCACACAGTTGCACATGGTATGTTAGGCTGTTTCAATGTGTTAAGATTAAATCAGCATATTTTGCAAGCCACCCATACCCATCTTTGAGGTGTTACCACAGAGGGCCACGGCTAGTGAATAAAGCTGTGATGGTGCTAAGGTCTTTTTTGTCGAGGTCCAGCAGAGATTTAGCCATAGTGGCTGAAAACGTGATAAACTTTTTTGATTCTAAGTTTGGGAATGTTGGACCAGTGTGAGATTTTTCGATCGGTCTCCCACTATCGTAAGTGATCTCATATGTGGCTTTTGATAAGACTACAGAATGGATCTGGTATAATGAATTAGGACTGCGCACCTTTTTTGCAAGACCATTCGTAGTCACGTTGTCACAACAGCTTGTTGATTACTTTTGTAGCATTAGCCGCTTTATGTCTTCATCCTTTTCCAGATAAAAATGGTTGTAGGTAAGCAATTCAAAACTGTGAATACTTTCAATTTAATAAGTGTATACCATTACACATTGTATATTCTTTACTTTTTACATTTCTCGTATTTTAAACACATTTCTTATAATTAATGGATTTTTTCAGTGCAGAAAATTCGCTTTTTGTAAATGTTTATTACTCAGGTTCTTTTAGTTTCTTGAATGCATTCTGTGAGGTAAATAAATACTGACAGATTGCAACAGTAATTTTTGGTGGTTTGATATAGGATATAGAGTATTGAAAAGACAGTTTTCCATCAGTCAATCATGTCTAAAAATGTGTTGTTTCTATACATTTGTAATTTACCAAAGTCTAACATGTACTTAATTTTTTTACAAATAATTAACTAGTGGTTTCTTTCATCACATTTTAGTGTTGGAGGCTTTTCAGAAGCTGGTAAAGGTACTCCTGAAGATTTAATTTTCTTTTATAAACATTTGGATCTTGGCGGAAAAATATATCGTGTAAATGAAACTCTTTTAATTTATAATTATCATATGAATGCTGCAACCCATTCAATTCATGAGTAAGTTTACAGCGACAAATGAAGATATATCTATTTGGTTTTCATTCTTAGAGATACTATCTGGTCACTACGAATTATAAAGCTTCAAAGAGACAAAATCAACAATTGGAAAAGTTTTACAATTTGGAATGCTGGCAGGCAAGGGAGAAAACTTTATAAAAGTTTATTTCCTGAAAACCAGAGTAAGGTTTTAGCAATGTGTGATGTAGATCACAATAAAATTGGTAGATTTTATACTCCGTATGATGAAATTAGTCGTAGAAATTGTACGCCAATTAAAATAGTGCATTTTCAAGAAGCTCAACCGCCTATTATAATATGTGTAAAAATGGTGATTTATGCTAGTTTGCTATAGCAGATAAACTAATTCTTGAATTATTTTAGCATCTAACTAACGGAGAATTTGAAGAAAATCTAGAATCACTACATATGAAGGAAGGATCAGACTATATTTATTTTAGCTAATTCAAAATATTAGAATGTATGTACAAAATTTTTATATGTGAATAAGAAAATAAAGTTGCTCTTAAGGAAAGATTAATCTAGGTTCTATTAAACTGTTCCAACAAAAAGATTTAACGTTATTGCAGTCTTCATTCAACGGTTCAATAGAAAATTTTCCACTATCAGGTTCCTTACATTGGTCTAGGCCATCTGGAATTAATTTGGTTTAAGATTATGACACATTCTTTTTACATACATACCAATAATGTTGATTTCTAGATTTGCATTTTGGTCATCATAAGACTGAACTTCTCCAATAATATACTTTGATATCTCGGGCGAATAATCATGTGCAAGTCTAAATATCTATAACAAAATTATGGTTTCACATCTAAAAGTAATAAACACAGTTTGAAGATTATTATTAATTCATAAAAAAATATGTTAGATGAAAAGGTATCTAAATTAATAACTAGGCAACTTGTAACTACATGAGTCTTTTTTATTAAAAACAATGTAATTTTACAAGTCATACCTTAAAGGCAATGATATCTCTATTTTTTGGTTTTATAGATGTCATTAGTGGAGATTTCAAAATAGTGTCATGTGATATTAGTGGTGTAGAACAAGCAAGAGGCTTTTTCATATGTTCCATGCTCTCCCTTAGAATGGTGGTAGGATTGTTGTTGCAACTGTTTGTCGAAGAGTCAATATTTTCATATGCTTTCTCATTCTGTGTTATATTGTCGGAAACGTCATGTTTTAAGCTACTAACTGTGGAATGCTTAGGAGTTTCCTCAATATGAATTATTGTACCGAGTATATTTGTTGTTACATTTCTCGTTAACTGTTCCGTAGATGAAAGATTCTCTGTGCCATTGATGTCCTGCATTGGTTCAAAAGATTTTTCTTCCAAACAGTTTTCAACAATTTTAGTGCCATTTTCTAAAACAGTGCAAACCTCATCATCATCATTAAATTTAATATGGAGTGCAGGTTTTGTTGAAATCTGTGGTACTTTTTTATACGAATTTTCTGCAGTATTAGGTAGAGATTCTCTTTCGACATTTGTTTTGGATTTACGTTTTCTGTGAGATCGCTTACGTCTTCTTTTGGTTACAAAGCTAGGAGTTTCAAAATATTCAATATCTTCATCTTGTCTGTCTGAAATAGATTCACATTCTTTCTGTAGTGATGCTTCTCTTTCAGAGTAACTGATACTGCCTCTGATAGATCCAGGTGTTGATGTATTTTCTGAATGAATTGCAGAATCAATTTCTCTGGAAATTTTAATGTTATCTAATATTTCAAAATTGTTATTCAAGGACTTGGTAGTATTGGCTACATCTTGTGGTGTGGTGTGTTCTAATATTTGATTACCTTCCGAAACAGATATTGCATGTTTTACGTCATTGACAAGTTGATTTCTGGAAACGTCGTCTACATTTATTCCAATTTCACAATAATTAAGCTCATCTTTTGTAATAATTGTATCACTGGTTGACAAATTATTTCTACTCTCATTAATTTCAGTTTGCTTTTCTTTTATTTGTGAAAAAACCAGCTCAGGCATAGACTTTTCTTTAATTTCTGTGTTGGTAGCTCCTGAAGAATTTGTTTTACTGGTACTTCGATCTACAAGAGTACTTTGTAAAGTTGTCATGAATGTCTTATATTTCCTTTCAATAGAATCTTGCAAAGGGGTTTGGCAGAATTTGACAGTATTATTGTTAATTGCCTCAGTTATGTTCCCATTATTGGAGTGATTATTGGAAACCACTATACTCTTAACGACATTAGATTTTTTTGGTAAATCATAACTTATAAGATCTTTACTACGTTTTTGAATATATAGTTTCTTTTGTAAAAAATTTGAGGCTTCTTTCTTTTCTTCTATAGAATTTGATATAATTTGTTGAGATGTTTTATAATTTACAGTGTCATTTGCAAGAAATTGATTTTCATTACTTTTTGAGCCTGATACATATAAGTGCTTTTCAAAGTATGTTATTTTATCTTGTACAGAGCTATTAGAATCATCTTTAGTATTTTCTTGAAATTCTTCATTATCATATACATTCTGATATTTGCAGTTATTATGAACAGCATTTTCCTTTTGTTTATTTTCATCAAAGTTCTGTGTACCGGCCTCTGCAAAATTAGATATATCTAGAGATGATGTCTTTTTATGTTTTTTGTGTAATTTAGCAGAATGCTGTTTTTGCGGAGAAGATATTTTAGCATCAACACAATTTGGTTCTTCAATATTTTCTAAACTATCATTATCATGCACATCAAGTTTAATTTTCTTTTTCTTCTTAGTTTTTTTACTTTTACCATCATCTGTATTACAGTCAATATTTTGTACAGTTTCTTCTGCACCTATGCCTTTGATACGTTTTCTTTTTGTGTGTGATATATTAGAACTTCCTATGGAAATTGATGTATTGATGTGAATATTTCCCGTTTTCTCATACGGAATTGCACTGTAATCAAAAACTTTTAATAAAGTTGCTGGACTTTATGTTATACACATTACATAACAACATCATCTTGTTGTAAAATTCTTATGTCTTCAGTGGAAGGAATAAAATGACCGTTTGATATAAAATAAAATTTTTCTAAATCAAAGATTTGCCGCACATGATTCTCTAAATCTGCAATGCATTTCATTTTACTGTTAACAAATATTTTGGATATAGATCTATAATCTTGAAAAAAGTGTGTTAGGTGTAATGTGATTCTAAAATTTTGTGAATTCTCCATAGTATTTTTGGTATATAACTCGAACAACGAACAAATAAACTTGCAATAACTATAACGGACTATACACTTCATGCAATTCTTAACCTATAAAATACAAATTTAAACTTGATGACAACCACTTCTGCCAAAATACTAAAATTAGATGGTGATCTTTACAACGTAACGTGTAAAGAGTTTCTGAATACTTTGTATTTGTGAATATTGATCATGTATTGGAAATACGTAAATTTTAACAACAGCGTACGTACAAAGAAAGAAATTGTTTTTATATTAACTCTATTTATATTTGCGAATACATATTTTCATTTTGTAATGTTAGCAGTAATTGTATGACATGATGATGACATGAAATGTCAAATTATGAATGTGTCATGTTATTTTATATATAATAAATATCATATAATATACATATAATTATTAATAATACGACTTATTCTTAAGAATGTCAAACCCATTCGCCGCTTTGCTTGTGGAAAATACAACGTCCAGGGAGAATCGAGAAGCAACAAAATTATGTGATACTATTGAAAATGTCTTTGGATTTACTCTGAGTAAAACTAGAAGTGAAGCAAAAGGTTTTTTATATTTGGAAGATCAAGCTAGTACCTTTCCAGGACAAGACCTAGATCTTTCAATTCTTGAACATGCTTTATTTGAACGATTATTTATTAATAATAATGTAGACAATTTTAATGATTTTATACACGAAAGTAGAGTTATTCGGTACTTATTTGCTTGTTATAGTAATAATATTGAAACAAGAGATTTTAATACATCTAAAAACATAAAGAAATTGATAATGCGTAATGTACTAACAACTTTGAAGCAGCCAGATTTATTTAGTGAACAAGATGTATTTGCTCAATTTTATGATATTATAAAAAATGCTGAACTCAACTCTCAATTATTTTTTGATGATGTTTATAATAGTACGTTGGAGGAAGATGGTATGTGAAATTTTATGAACTTATATATTTTTTGTAATTGCAATTATTTCAGAGGATTTTGGAGAAGCAAAAGATGTATTTACGAAGTTCTTACAATTAGTACATATGGATATAGCCAAATCAACTGTACTAACATTCAATGTTAATATTTTGAATATTCTAATTAAATTTTCCAATTCAGAAAACCTAGCTTTAACTTTATTAGATTATTGTCAAGTCAAAAATGAAAATGTTGGGATTGAATATGCCAATACATTATTGGGAGCGCTTTTAAGTCTTTCTGTACTTCCAAAAACAGTGCAAGGTGAATACACATCTTTTCCAGAACCATTAGATCAGGTACTGTTTAAATAGTAGATATAATGGCTATAGAATATTATTATTTTTATTTTAAGCCAAGTAATATAGCTCACGAAGCAACCATTCATATAAATACCGATAAAATTACTCATTGCATTCATATGATTATGCTAAATATTTTAAAACGAAGTTTACCTATTAAGAAACGGATGTTGAATTGGTTAGGTAATTGTTTAAAGGCTAATGTAGATAGAGGAAAATTGTGGGCATCTCAGGCAATGGAATTGCCCAATATTGGACCATTTAATACTGTTGGTGATGGTATGATGATTAATTTATTAACAGTTCTTATGGAATTTTGCCAGCCTTTTTGTTCTCCTGATACTGAGATAAAAGTGCTAAAAGTTGATCCTACATACTCTGCTGTTAAGGTATGACATATAGTACTTCAACTGATTGATTTTGTGTGTGTACTGTTTCTGAAGTGATTTTACTGGATATATTTTATTTTACTAGTGTTAGAGGAAACCTAAATTGTTTTTCTAGCTCATACTGTTAACACCACCTTATAGCACTTTAAAATAAAGTACACTGTTCTTAAAAAAATATCAGCAATGTTTAATGCGTTCGCGTTTTCGAGCCCAAATAATGTTATTTACATTTTATATTATACATATCTATCATACATGTATTTAATTGGCCTTTCAGAATGAAGATTGCGAAGCAAAAGGCATACATCTGTTAGATCTAAGTAAAGAAACTTGCTTAATATCAGGTGACACAGACAATTCTGAGGACCCTGATAGACCTACTGCATCAACTTACAGCTTTGTATCAGAATGCTTTTACATGGGCCATAAAGCTTTTGATTTAGGATATAGAGTCGCCGTAGATAAACTAATTAAATTGAATCAAGTATGTTGATAAGAATTACATTATTTCATATGATATACACACTTTTGTCTTGTAGGAGATGGTTAGAATAGAAAGAACTTACAATGATGCAATTAGTCAGAGTGCAGGACCAAACGACATTGCTGACGCAATAAAGGCAAGGATGAAAATGGGAATGCAAAAGTACGTACGATGTTGCTTATATTACCAACATTGTAAATGTAAAATTTATAGATATCTTTCAGTGAAGGCGGCTTTGGCGAATCCCTCATTAATCGACGCACTGTTCAATTTCATGTCAAGTACCGCGATTTGGATGAATCAGGTGGCGATAAATGAAAATTGTACTGAAGCGGGTCAAATTCAGTATGCACCATTGCGTGAAAGAGAATGTAAATTTCCACTTTCCGAATCAGTTCCTGTTACGTTAAAGTAAACGTTAACACAATTTTTAAATGCGTATATTTAGTAATTTGTTATTTTAGGTGCATTCCAGAATTTATTGTAGAAAATGTAGTATGCTATTTATTTTTCTTAAGGCGATTTAGCCCCAAAGTATTTGAACTGCAGGGGTTTACGCGTTTGAGTCCAATTTTAACTTTCATTTTAATATATATGAGCTCGCCTGGTCGCATGAAGAATCCACATTTAAGAGCCCGACTAGCTGAGGCTTTAGAAGCACTGTTACCATTCCACAAAGATGATCCTCCCCAGCTTAATACCCTAGGTGGTTTCCAAAGGGAGATGCTGTTTAAGGCACATGTTCATCGTCAACAGGTAATGTAAAACAAACTACGAAAATGATGACGGACAAATGTAGTGTGTAACTTTCTTTATGCGATAAATAAATTGACTAGAAAAAAATATCGAAAGTATTAGAAACATTTTTTGATTAAAAGAAACCAATAATGTGCGATCGGTACAGGCTTAACCTACATGAAAATGCTCTTTGATAAACACCTATTTTCAAGTAAATCAGATTTCAATTTACTTGAGAACGTTGCGTTATATCGAAAAATGATGAAAAACTATCTTTTATTCCAGATAGTAAAAAGCTTGCTGGAAGTGTTTGTTGGTATAGAAATGACTGGCCAAAGTGTTCAATTTGAACAAAAATTCAATTATCGTAGGCCAATGTATTTAGTAATGGATTATTTATGGGAATTACCAGAACATCAAGAATATTTCAGGTATTTTTAATTGTTTTATTAAGAACTATATGTATTAGCTATTTGATATGATCGGCTTATTCTACTTTTAACGGGTTCATGTTTAAATGGACCAGAATGTAGAAAAGATTTCAAAATCTTGGGAATTAGAAATATTGAAATTGGACTGTTCAAAATGTCATTACGTTGTTTCTTCAACCCTGGGTGTTTGTACAATTCATAATGTTTCATTTTAAAGTTTATTATTATCTATTTGCAATATAAGTTGACTGTTGTAAATCTTGTAACGTAATAATTTGAAAGGTTACTGGCTGAGGATGCTGAAAGAAATATGGAAGCAGTAACACCACCCTTGTTCTTACGATTTATTAATTTACTTATGAATGATGCGGTATTTTTATTGGACGAAGGTTTAGCTAACATGGCTAAATTAAAAGAACTTCAAGCAGCAAGGTATAACATTAGAAATTTTGAATATAACAATGAAATATTTGTATATATTAATTGTTTCTAGAGAAAATGGCGAATGGAATAACTTACCTATCATGGAAAGGTCACAAAATATGGGTTACTTGCAACATATTGGTATGATAGCACGTTTTAACAATATCCTGGGCAGGGATACAATTCGTACATTAGTTAATTTAACTTCGGAAATTACAATAGTATTTACTCATTCCACCATGGTTGATCGTGTCGCAGCCATGTTGAATTACTTTTTATTAAAATTAGTGGGACCTAATCAAAAGAACTTTAAAGTAATGTTCTAATAAGCATTTTAGCATTCTTCATCTTATTAGATTTTCATTTTAAGGTAAAAGATAATAAGGAATATAGTTTTGAACCTGCTGCTACTGTACTCGATATCTGCAAAATTTACGTACACCTTAAAGAAAGTGAATCGTTTTGCTTGGCTGTTTCACAAGATGGTCGTTCCTATAGTCCACAGTTATTTAAACTCGCCGAAGATGTGCTAGTAAGAATTGGAGGTGGTGCATTAGTCGGTGAATTACAAGAGGTAGCAGAGAAAGTTGCTAAAAAAGCTGCAGAAGCTGAAGCGAATGAGGAATTTTTGGCGGAAGCCCCGGATCATTATTTGGATCCTATCATGTCTACTTTAATGGTTGATCCAGTGATTTTGCCGAGTTCAAAGCAGACTGTTGATAGAACTACTATCGCTAGGTAATCAATAATATTCATAAATAGCTTTTTAGTTGTCACGCTTTACTTTATGCTTCAGGCACTTGTTAAGCGACCAAACAGATCCATTTAATAGGTCACCCTTGACTTTAGATCAAGTCGTGCCCAATAAGGAATTGGCTGAAGAAATCAACAAATGGCTCTCAGAACGGAAAGTATCCACGAAATGATTTATATTAGAGAAGAGAATTTGTATCTTGTTATGTTTTAAATAAATATCTTATTCATACAACAAAATTTCTCATAATTCTTTCAAGATCAAACTAATTGAAAACTTACGGAATATTTGTACTGCAATAAAAAAAATGTTGCTGAGGTTTTGTACATGGAATTTAAAGTGTATTGCGTGGAAATATTGGAACGATACAAGATTAGTATAGTTGATTCATTAGTACTATATTTTCAGAAGTCGTATTAGGTTTTTAATGATTAAAAAGCAAAGAAAATTGAATTAAAATCTGGCTTCTATTCTGGAAACAAAGTATTTCAAAATAGTAAGAATTCATTTGTATTCAAAGAGCAACGCAACAATAGTCAAGTTTTGATTACACATTAAATTGAGGAAGTTTTCAAGGAAAATATATGTATCTCTGAAGTAACATTGAATAGTAAATAGTCTGCAATTTGCCAAGTGACATTATTTAACTAAATTTTCATTAATATATGCTCTAAAACTTCGCATTAATTTTTTTTCTCTTTAAAAAATGAGACGTTATTTCCATCATGAGTGACCATGCCAGTTTTCTGATAACTGTAGAATCAACCTTCGCGGGCTAAATCCTACAAAATTTCGAACTTTTTGTTTGGAGTACTTTTACTTTTACAAAGTGCCTTTCCTATGAAATGAAGGTATACAAGTTAAAAAGGTTACAAATGAGGATACACAGAAACAAGTATCCCGAGGTGCACGTTAGGTATACGTCATTGTGAAGCATTAATTATTAAATACAAATCCCGCCTACAAAACCAGCGATTTTAACCTTTCTTGAAATAAATTTCAAATGTAATTTCATTCGCACTCACGTCATGCGCGGCTTTGACAATATTTGGTTTTGAAACGAGCATACCTGTTTCTGTGTATCCTGTTACAAACTCAAATTAAAAACGAGATGAATCAATGATGCCAACATTAAAACCCAAATAAAAATTGTGTTATATGTTGCCTATAGATTTATAATATGTGTATACTGTAATAAATATCTAATTGTCGATGTTATAGGCAGACTATAATATTGTTTACCCTTAAATATACTTGTTACGAATTCAATACTTTAGTATTATTACTTATGAAAATTTATAATAAAACTTATTGCAAATAAATGCAATTGAATTGTACGAAATACCTATTACATTGTAAATTATTTTATTGCAATAAAAATAGAAGAAAGATATGTATTATAAAGATGGTTATTTGTTATAGGGTGCTGGCAGGATACAGACAGTGGTATGCTCGTTTCAAAACCAAATATCTTCAAAGCCGCGCATGACGTCAGTGCGAGGCAAATGGCATTTGAAATTTATTAACAATTAATGCTTCGCAATGACGTATGCATAAGCTGCGTGTCGGTATACCTGTATCTGTGTATCCTGGGTGCTGGTTATATTTAAAAATTGTTCATTTTGCGTATTGTCGTGCATACACCATGCTTGCCGTTGGTATGTGAAGCAGTTTTCCAAAAATTGTAAGATCGTAAAATACCTGCTTATGTGGATAGGCAGCACCAGCCTAATGATGTGCCTGTCTTGTTTTCTTTCGTGTATTTTCGTGTACATTTCTCTTAAGATCCACAACTCTTCTAGGAAAAAGTGATAATAAACTCCCGGGCCTTGGGTTGAAAGGTCAAAATCATGTCACCATGTCAAAACAGATAGGTAATACGTAATACGATAGACAGAGTGGTGTTGTTATCAAAAACGAGTTCCCAGAGAGAAAATTTCCCTAAAACATTTTGCATTATGTGAAATATAACTACACTTTCTCGTTTTTTGATACGTTGTCTTTTTATTTCAAAAACTCTGTCTCTGTGTATTGTTTGAAATAGCATATCTTTTCATTTTATTTAATAGCACTCTTTCTTCCGTTATAAATTAAGAAGTGACGATAACGGTTTCATGAATCAGTGATTTGAAAACGCAAACAACAGTAAGGTATTTACACAAAAATGAATAGTATAAATAGATGTACTGCTATGTTACACTTTATGTTGGGAATATTTAAGAATAAAAGCAATAATATTCTGTAATTCTGTTTGGCTTGTTAGTTGAGCGACAGAAAAACAAATAGTTAACGCTACTGTTTGTTTAATTTGTAAAATATATGAACTATTATGATTACCTGTATGTTTTATATTTTTTAAAGTTGAGTTGATTGAATAATTAGTTACAT
>SMLS01042192.1:0-10553 GCA_004785975.1 Popillia japonica | reverse complement strand
GTGATTTAGATCGGATCACATTGAACGGAGTGTTTCCGTTGTGGTCCGGTGTTTGGTGGGTCCCGTTGATTTTTGCGCGATTGCGCTACTCATTGCCGAATTGCTGCTGCGGAGGGCCTTCTCGAAGAATCCTCGATTGACTTTCTTCAAGAACTCGGTCAGGTCGTCGACGTCTGTCGCCGTTAGGTGCCGGAGGACGACTAGTGATGTCCGATATGGGAGGCGAAAAACTAATCGCAGGACGCGATTTTGTGTTCGCACTGGACGGAGGATGTGGGATGGGGCGTAGAATAGAATGAGTCGGATGTCTGTCTTGTACAGCATCGCACCCACTTTAGGATCTAGTTTGTGGCTGCTCAGGATGGGATAAAGCTGGTGAATCCGGCCGACGGTTCTGTTCCTAGGTTTACCTAGATGTTCTGCGAAGGTCAGCTTTCTGTCGAGGATCATTCCCAGGTATTCGATCATTCTGCTCCATTTGATTTCCGTTCGTCGGACAGATATCTTCCGGGGCAGGGGCTGTGATCTCCGGCTGAACACAATCGCTTGCGTTTTCCTCGGATTGATCGTTAGACCACACGAGCCCAAGAATCTCTCGATTTGATCTAGCTGCGCCTGAGCGAGCTGAGCTGCGATCTCCCGGCTCCTCGATGTTGCCACTATAGCGGTGTCATCCGCGTATATGGCGTTGAGTAGGTACTCGGTGGTGGGTCGGTTTAGGAATGTCCGCTATGCAGATGCTGAACAATGCTGGGCCTAGTGCCGAGCCCTCTCTGACGATTCCGTTCCTTTTGCTACGGTGTGGAATTTTCTGTCCTTGAAGTACGATCTCATGGTCTTCAGGATACATGGCTGAAAGCCGGCTACCCTCATCTTCGACAACAGGCCTTCGTGGCGGATCTTGTCAAACGCCTTTTCCAGGTCCAGGGATACCATGACGGTCGTTGGTTTCTGTTAAAGGCGGTAGCGACGTGGTCCGTGGTCCGTGATCCTGAAGAGCTGTAGCGCTGTCGAATGGCCAGATCTGAATCCGAATTGATCGTTATCCATGAGCTGGCTATCTTCCGAGTGATCGGTTATCCGGTGCAGCAGCAAAGTTTCTAGAACTTTACTCATTGTACCCAGTAACGAAATAGGTCGATAGCTCTCAGCAGAGTGCGGTTCCTTCTTAGGTTTCAATGCGAGTATGATCCTAGCGGTCTTCCATTTGGTCGGACAGCATGTCAGCCAGAGTGTCGCATTGAAGATTGCCGTCATGTTGACGAGCCACTTAAGCGGCTTGTTCTTCAGCGCTCCATTGCATTGCAAAATATTATTTAAATAATAATTACAAAAATTGTAAAATTTCCTCATCTCCTCCTTTTGTGTTATCAATAAGTTATCGAAATGTACGATGAAGATAATGTGCCTTCAAATTTGCAATAACTCTCTGATCCATATGCTGAATTAACGACGTAGTATTGGGTGGTAGGAAAACTATTTCTACCGGAAAGCAAATGTTTAAGTCCGAAAGATTGATGAGATGGTTTGGTGCGTTCTCCACCAGTAATAGAGCATTTGGCTTCAAAATAGGTTAGTTCCCAATAACGTTTTACAGGTCGACAAAAATGTATGGTAAAGCAATTTTGAAAAATATCTCTTGTGATCCAACATTTTTAAAGTTTTCAATAAACCGCGTTATAGCAAATCAGCGTCAATCGAGGTGGCGTTAAACGAGGTGTTACTGTATATCCTTTCTTGAATCATTAAGCCTTTAGGTCGTTTAGAGTTCTTGTATTTATCTACAGTGTTATGCTAGATTTATGTATATTTTGCCTTAAGGATTAAGCCATTCTAAAATTTCTTAAAAATAAAAATAAAATCGCAAGTACATGCAGTCAGCTACAACTCTTTTATAATTTAAAATAAACTATTTAACTGCATATAAAACAACATTTAAACTTTAAATAGTGTTGATTAGACTAGATGAGCATACAATTTACCTTGAAAGGTCACCTTAAGCGGCATTTCAAGTTTGAATCATGACTAAACAGTAAAATACTAATAATTTGCCATCAATGTAATCAGTAGCCATTTAAGGTCTAAAAAAAAAATACAATGTAAATCAAAACGGAATTAACAGAAATCGTAGGCAATTTCTAGCAGATTTTGCTCACTTAAGTCATTCGGCCATGCACATGCAGAACGACGACTATAATTATAGCACTTCAACGATCAGACATTCCAGTACAGATCAAAAAACCTATTTACGTTGTATTTAATTACGGAAAAGTGTATCTTCTGATCGCGAAAAAAACACATATTATCTCGAATCAATAAATCGAAGCCAATTTATGAGTTCACAAGGGGAGACTGTCTCTGCCTAGAACATGTTCAAGTAAATATAGACATAGTTCGTGAGATGGCGCGCGAGGGGTGGTAAACCTCTTCCCTCCAGCCAATTCGACAAAATAATAAAAAAGAAAACGAAACGAGATGAAGAGATCCGTCATGGTAAACGGCGCATTCTAATTGGTCACTAGCCATTCACGTCTGCGCTGCCAGTTTATCTGCCTTATTAATTTATTTTTAAATAAGGAATGTTTTTTACGTTAATCAGTGTGATACGATTGACCTTGTTCCTTGACACTAACAGCAAACATAGTTAGCTGTTGTAGTACGTATGTACGGTTAACCTTGAGCCTTGATAAATTTATTTAATGTTTTCAATTATCGGTAAGTCGGTGTGTTATATGTGTGTACATAATAAGCGGACAACGCTAATACGAAACAAATTGTTTGTTTTTGGTGTTAGCGTGTTTGGGGTCGTATTAATATGACAGCTTGAGATGTTCGGATTGATTTAATTAAGGACGATTCGTACCTGAAATTGGTGTGAAATCATCCTCAAAAAAATATTTTTTAAAGATTTGCATGTCTATTTTTAGACGAATTTTCCCCCCAACCTTGCCTCCCAACCAAACCAATTGCTCCAATTGTTCCATAAACGTCCATTGTCTAGTTAGTTTTTAAACGAACCATTTTGGCAAGCTTAAATGACCATAATTACATCACTAAGGAATGAGGAAATCTCGAAACTCTGGAGGACATGTATTAGGAAGAGAAGAATATACGCCAGAACTGTCAAGAGAAATACCGTAGCAAACAATCAGATATTATGGGAAAACTATACCCAAACTAGGAAGATCCTAAGCAAAGTCATTATAGATGCTAAACGCGCCTGTTGGAAATCACTACAAGACGATTCTGATAGAGACGTCTGGGGTGATGGCTACAGAATTACGACTAGTAGGATATCCTCCTAGCCCTCATATGTCCATGGCAACTGTGGAAAAGGTGGTGGAGCACTTTTGTCCAAAGCACAAACTGGTCACTTTCGTCGTAGAGAAAAAGGAATTTCGTACTAAATTTACAACTGAAAAACTCAAAACAGCCGGCCTAAAGCTTAACAGCAACAAAGCTCCAGGACCAGGCAATATCTCACTGGAAGTCATCAAGCTTCTGTTGCAGACCAACCCAAAATATCTATTTGCAGTATACAACACTCTGCCCGAAAATAGGAAACTTTCCAAAAATTTGGAAGCAGACTAACTTGATCCTCATCAATAAAGGGAGCAACCCCTAATCCTAGTCAGACTAAAAGAAAAAATCTCGTGACGTATCAGAAAATCAGTACAGCTCCAGATAAGGCAGGCAACCAATTGATGCCATCAAAGTGGTAATAAAGAGTGCAGAAGAAGTGGCTGTGTACTCATCGTGCAGCCATAACGCTGGATATTAGAAACGCATTCAAAAGGGCATCGTGGGAGTGTATATTAAGTGAACTGAGGATGGAGGATGAGAGTTTACTAAGAATTAGTAGTTCTTCAGGTGAAGTAAGCCTTTTGCAGTGGAGTTCCACAAGGCTGTGTACTGGGGCCAATCTTGTGGAACGTTCCGTACGATGATTTGCTGAGGCTAAAACAGCCGGCTGAGGTAAAGCTCGTAGGCTTTGCTGATGATCTACTAATAGTTGTGAAATGGATGGAGTCAAGGGATCTGCAGTTAACTTCTACTTTTCCGATTATCTGCCTGAGCGAAGCTATTAAATACCTAGGTGTCTGCTTGGACACAATACTCACCTTCTCAGAACAGATAAAAAGGTATGTCGAAAAAGCAGAGAAGGCGACAACGACTTTACTTGGTCTGCTGCCAAACATCGGTGGTTCTAGAGCTTCCAAAAGAAGGCTACTCATCTGTGTAGTCTAGCCCCAACCCTATAGGCCGCTCATGGCTGGTATAAAGCCGTGTCCAATCAGGACGGATGTTGGGAAGACTCCAAAGAACTCTGTGTATTGGAGTCTGTAGCACATATCTCACTATATCTGGAGCAACGGCAGGTGTAATAGCAGTTCTCCCATCGATAGAGCTTATGGTAGAAGAAAGACATGAATGCTTCAATGGCAAGACCATACAGTGGCAACTGAAGAGGACTATATGAAATGGCAGACGATATGGGCACAGAGCACTTGCGGACGCTGGACTCATAGGCTAATACCAGATATGAAGAGACAACTTCCAAGGGTATCTATACAAAAGATCAAATATCGACATGGATGAGTGCCTATTTTGCGAAACACCAACAGATGCGAGAAGTCTTTATGCGTCCCAAACCGGGAAACCTTTCACAGCCGCAAATATGCTGGAAAGCTTGGTAACATCAGAAGAAGAATGGGTGCACGCATAAGTTTGGCAAGCTTTTCGATTACCAAGAACGAAGCAAACTTCAAGTAATGTTTACATGAAAGTAGATCATGAACAATTTTATTTTGCAGCAATTGATTTAATATTACTGAATCTGCCAAACCAGCAGCGGGTTAAGTTACTAAATCTATTGAAATCTTTGGCAAAACCTGAACATTTTTCATCGCACAAAGATCTATTCAACGAGTTATCATCGGCAAGGATTTCCAAAATTCCCAAATGCTACAGTCCCAAAACTAATATTAGAGATTGTCCATCACCATGTCCATATCGTTTTTAGTGACGTTCTCGGAACTGCAGTGGCCAAGTCTGAATTTGGAATTGTATTTATGCAAAATGATTTGGAATTGTTGAAACAAACCGCAGATTATAGCTTTCATCCAAGAGTACAATGGTCGTATTGGCTAAGTGACTGCCCAGTCATGTGTCATGTTGTTTCAAAACATTAACAATCCCACTTCCGTTCAATACGGATAGAGGGAGAGGGGGGGGGAGAAAACTAGTGGGAATGGTGCAACATCAGGCTTCAACAGAAATCACGTGTCCAATCTATTATGTGCTATTAAATTTAGGAAAATGGCGTTAAATTGAAGCAAATAATTGCAAGAAAATCAATTGAAATATTAAAGAAGAAATTGAAAAGAAAAAAGAAGAAAACAAGTTAAAGATGCAGTTATCATGCAAGAAGATAATGAACCATGGAAATCTTTTAGGAATCCAATTGGTGAAGCTACTTTAAGCTTTATATAGAATCAGTTTAAGCATGGTGGTGAGGAGTAAAAACCTAGTTTGGTGGATAATAAAGCTAATTGCTAGCACATATGTATATCGATAGACTTTCTACAACCAAACACGAATTTTTAATTAGAAATTCCATTGGTTAAATGTTTACAATGCTCAATCTCCAAAAACTAGAGTGGAGGCATTAGATTTTGTTTGTAATTTTAAAAATTTGCATATAATGTAAGAGAGAAAGCTGAAAATTTAGAGAAAAAAACCATTTTCATATTATTTTCTGAAACAAGTTGAACATTGCAAAATGCAATTCCTTTTTGCCATTTTTTAATTTATAAACTAGCACAAATTGAGTTTTTTACCAATCTTTAAAATTATTTTGCTACATCTTTAATATCTTTGAAAAGAAAATGGGAGCATTTTGGACAAACTTCAATCGAAAGCATTTCTACAAATTGAAAGTCTAGAATTAAAGTTTGTTCTGCTTCAACAAGTACGCTGCTTAAGTTTCTATTAATGGATTCCATCAAATAGCGTTTAAGTGAAGAAGTTTCATTATTATTAAGGGATTATAAGAATGAAAGGGTCCAGTGGACGTTAATATGCAATTTGGAGAAACCATGATTACAGAAATTGATCAAATTTTAAATCTTTTGTTTGAAGTCTTTGGTAATGTGTTTCCCACATCCCACGATAGCAGTCTTTCCTGATCGTATATGGAACAGGAGAGGGAGGTAGTGACAAAATCCAGTGATAATCTTTAAAGTGTAGGAATCAGAACTAGACTCTGCTTTAATTTAGATGGTCATTACTGTTTGCATGAAATTCATCTTACTTTAGGAGAAATACCACTATTTTGGCTAGACTTTTGTTGATCCTCCTATATTTTAATTCTTCCAGTATCAACTGCTAGGAGGCGTTGCCAAAAGTGTCTGCATTATCTAAAGCTTGCTTGCTCTCCTGGAATACATATTGGTGTTCAATGTATGTGTGTCATTTCCGTCTTCATTCTGGTCTTCAAGGCTATCTATAGTAGACGTACAGCCTTGAAAGTGGCAGGTCTTTCGATCGTTTTATCCCATTTTTTAATCACTACTAAAGCTGCTGTATTTCATGCAGTTGAAAACATGATTTTGTGTTTCAAGCTCTATTGAGGCAAACATCAAATATGGTTTCAGCAAAACCGTCTGTAAACATCAGAATTTATTTATATTCTTCTAAGAAAGGAATAAAATTCCAACAAATAAGCGCACTACATCGGCTTAAGTGCACTTTATAGTAACAAGTAAATGCTAATACGTCAGCTTATTTCCTGTATGTCAATTGTATCTTTCTTTGAAAGATAAAACAACTTAATTCAAAGGAGAACTGACTCATTCGATTCATGCGCATATATTTAGTACATTACCATCACTGTATATGTGTATGTAAGTACATACATACATGTGGCACACGATTATACTCCGAATATGACTTTATTATTGTTGCTGCTCTTCAAACTGGAGTGCGCGTGTATAGTGCAAGCAGCTAATGTGATGCGCGAGGGGGGAGAGCGGAGGAAGACTCGAAAACAGATAATGAGGTAAATATCCGCGTCCTTGGCCTTGAAATTCATAGCCTGCTCACGTGTTTGTTATCGGACTTTTCATCGCATATGTTAAAGTACTGGTAGAAAGAGATCGTCAAGATGTTCTAGCTACTGTATATGTATGTATGTATGCATACGTATATAGCACGAATAGTACAGGTGTAATAGCATGAATAATCGTTTATATGTTAGTTTTTGCAACAATGTAATAATTAACATATGATGCAATAATTAGTATCTAATAATTAATTCGCTTCGATGTTGTCAAAAATATAAAACAGTTCAAGTTTAAAACAAATATACTTACACCCTGGTACTAGCCCCATCACCAGAAAATTTCTATTTGTGTTGGACCACTTCAGGAGCGCCAGTTTGATGCATAAAGTGACCATGTATATGCGATGTATGACTCATTTTTTGAAGCTTTAAATCATGAGTTTGTACTAGGTGTAGCTGCAGTGGCTTTCATACTATGGGACCATCTTGCATAGTGTAGTATTCATGTGCTTATTTTGCGTGCTTTCCTAAACCAATTAATCTCCTCTTAAAATCAGTCTTCAAAGTAATCAGTTGCTTTTGGAAGTAGTCCCATTAAGCGGCTATGTATGTGTGATGTATGACTCATCTAATGGGCGTATACCAGAGTTAAATATGTCATTAATGGTTGGTTCAACATAAATTCTTGAAAATTTCAAAGTCGTGCCAATATTCGACGGTACTAGGTGGCTACTCTATAACCAAAAGAGAATCTAAAGTCAAATGCATTTATGGATACCAGGCGGAAACCGCAATGCCGTGAGTCCACATCCCTCACCAGTCTCACCCATCTAAAACTAGGTGTATTATCGTATCCCATGATGGACGAGTGGATTAGTTGGCCTCGACAGAGCTAATCATACTCATTGTTAATCCACTTAAAAACATATTTTGGAAGATTGATTCAAAAAAGGATTTGGACCAAGCGCAATAGGTTTTGTAATGGCAACAGATTAAACGCCAGAACTGTTTTGGGGAAAGAAGGCGAAAGAACAGTTGAGGATGTAAATTATTACTCTATTTTCCGTACACACTGACGCAACTGATAATGAGTGCAGCTTATCTTACTGCAGGAGTGGTTCCAAAAGCAGCTGATTCAACTGTTGATGCCTGATTTTGAAAGGAGATTAATTGCTTTAGGAAACGACTTGAGATTAGTTTTAAAAGCAGAAAGGACTTCAACTGATGTAGAGAAATCAGCGTCTCAGGACAGTTTTTGAAAGAAATTTATCTGCTAAAGCAGATTTTCTGGTTGAATACTAGCTTTAAAGCAGCTTATTCTCTTCAGAAAAAAGCAGTTTTGAAAACTGGTTGTTTGCTGAAGAACCTACGTTCGAAAGCAACTTAGTTGATGGAGGAGCCGACTTTTAGCGCAGCTTTTTTGGATGAAAACTAGCTTTACTGTTTTCCGAGTTGGTTTTAGAGTTCTTTAGCTGATTTAGAAAGAAGATCATCTGGTTGAATACCAATTTTGAAAGCAAGACATTTACCGGGGAGACTGGCTCTAAAAGCAAATTAGCTCGTTGAAGACATGAATTTCAAAGCAATTGGTATTCATAAATGGTTTCGACTATAGCTTCTCTTTTGGTTTTAGAGTAGCTACCTAGCATCGTCGAATATTGGCACGATTTTGAAATTTTCAAGAATTTCTGTTGAACCAACCCTTAATGTCATATATAACTCTGGTTAACGGCCATTAGATGACTCATACATCACACATACATGGCCGGTTAATGGGGCTACTTCCAAAAGCAACTGATTACTTTGAAGACTGATTTTAAGAGGAGATTAATTGGTTTAGGAAGGCACGTAAAATTGTTAACATGTACAAACTATGCAAGATGATCCCATAGTATGGAAGCCACTGCAGCTACACCCACTACAAACTCATGATTGAAAACTTAAAAAAATTCTCATTATTTGATTAGGTCCTTGTGACATGCTCAAATGTTACCTAAAAAATAATCTTATTTTTGACGTAAGTTAGAGTATTTAGAAGCTAGTTTCTTCTTTCAAATCAAAGTTGCATCAGAAAAAAATTGCTGCAAAAATAATTCTGCACTTTAAAGCCAAGCCAATCTTAGTACAAGTCTAGTAGCCACCACCCATCACCTCTCCCAAAAAGAAGGAAATAAACTAAGAGACATCATTTGAATAAATTTTTGGTTAGTTTGTTTTCATTCGAATAGATTTACAATTTAAAACTTTTGCCCTTTCAGTAGCCGAGTCTCACTCCTCATAGTAGTGCCAAAACTCGAATACTGAAACAGTTTTCATCTGATTCGACGCAGTCGTTTCAATGTTTTCCACCATTCCAAGATGAGGTCTCCTAATGTGAGTTTTTCAATTTCCGGTTGATGAAGAGGTTGGGAAACTGCAAAAGTATTTTGGCAGGCCAAGAAATTGTTTGTGGACGATTCCATAGCGATCAAAAAAGTAAATCAGCATGCATCTGATCTTGGATTTTTTGGCCTCGGATTGGTTGAAGTGTCCTGTACCATGCCCTCATGGCCAGTTTCACAATTGCGCTCAAACACCAAAAAGTCGTTACCATGAATTGGGGAACTATTTTTCAATTATTTCTAACGAATAAAGCAGCATTTTCGGTCGAATATACTAATTCTGCAAAAGATTTTTTGGCATGAGAAACATTAAGTCATAAAGTCATTTTAATCAATTAGAAAACTTTTAGTACCTACTACAGAAATGTAAGACAAAATCCAAAAGCCTATGCTTTTTCTTTATATAATTCAATATATTTCCTAATGTTTGCTAACATGTCCAAACTTTACCGCATTTTTTCATATCTGCTAGTTTTTAAGTCTTTATTGCGTTAAAATCTAACTCCTACTGTAAATTGTAGGCTTCGAAATATAATCTCAGTATCTGTGTACGATATTCCCTAAATGACAATGACCCAAATGAAACTTGTGATGTGGCTTAGTTTTTCGATTTTGCTGCAAAAGTAAATCTGTACTTTAAAAGCAACCCAATTTTAGTCCAAATCTATCCGCTCCCCACTTCTCATATTTTCAAGGATGCCAGAAATAAACTAAACATGAAGAAGAAAATATGAAGACATCATATGAATAAAGTCTATGTTAGTGTGTTTTCAATTCAAGAGCGTTAGCACTGTAATAGTAGTGGCAAAACTTGAATACTCAAATAGCTTCCTTCTAATGAAGGATTATTCTCTTGAGATGAGTTTCCAGTGTCGAGTACAATGAAAGGGCTTGCAAATTTCTTGATTGGCTAAAAATTGATTTCATTCTCACATCCTAAAGAATTGATTTTAAAGTCTTTTAAAAACTCTAATTCACTATCACCCACAGTACACCAAACACTTGAATAGTTGCCAACTCGTTCCAACAGTGTTTGGTGTCCTCTGGGTGATAGTGAATTAGTGTTCTACTTCAAGAACCTTTTGGCAAAATTGCTATTTAACCATTTG
>SMLS01042173.1:0-10094 GCA_004785975.1 Popillia japonica | reverse complement strand
AAAAAAAAAGGAGACAGACACATTCTTCTGGCTTCAAGACTAAGAAAGATTGAAAAAAGACTTTCTAAGGTGCTGGCAGACCAGGTGGGAAGCCCCAAAAGGAATGGGTAGCCTGGATAAGGAGATTAGTACCAAATATTGGTTAAAGGATGGATTGCAACCACCAAATAAAGGCAATGAGTGGTTAGGCAGTCTTCAAAATTCTTGATAAGGACATTATGTGTGTATTGGCTATGATTAGAGCACGTGATCAAAAAACTGTCCACGAGAAGGACACCTAACCTAAATTTTGATTTATCACTATGTAATTCCACGTTAGGATCAAAAGAAGGATTTGGAATTTTATGACTATGCAATTATGCTCAAGGCCAAAATACTCATCTGAAAATCTTAAAGGAAAACATTTATTTGGTCTTCTATAAGCTTCAAATATCTTAGTTCTCCAAGATGATCTAACATAAAGCTGACTAAGAAAAAATTCTGATTTGTGATTTTAAACATCCTGTAACCAAAAGTAGTAAAGCTTCCAACCCAATCTTGTGTCACGATCTGATTGCATCCAAGAAGAAAACTTACCAACCACTACCAATACAAAATGTCTACATTCAACAATTCTATGATGGGCTAACATCCGCTCAAGGTCAATGGAGCAGCTCAGTTCTCCAAAATTATCTAACTTGAAAATGCATAAGAAAAAAAATTCTGATCTGTAATTAACTACGATAGCACCAAAGTAGTAGAGCTGGCACCTCAAACCTAACCATGATCTGATTAAATGCGATAGGTAGGTCTACCAGCCCCTTTCCACCAATTCCACGATTAACCAAGAGTAACAGTGAACTAGCCCTCTTCTCCAAGATCGTTTCACGCTAAGATTCTGAACAAAGAATTCTGATCTGTCATTTTAAATATTATAGGAGAAGAGTGGTGAAGCTTCCAGTCCAATCCTATGTCACGAGCTGATTGGAACCAAGAAGCAGATCTACTATCCACTATGAGGACAAAACTGCCAAACATTTATGACTGTCCAGCAGCCAAAATTAATGAAGAAATACAATTCTCCATAGATTATTTAACATAATACTTTAAGTTGTAATTAAACACTCTAGTATAAAAAAATAGATCTGGTTGGCAATGATGAGCAAGGCTACCAACCATTGCAAGGCTAAGCTAATTGCATGCAACAATTCTGTGGTTGGCAGTTAATAAAACAGACTAATTCTCCAGGCCAAATTTGTACCACGATCTGATTAGGTAAAAGAGCACACCTACAAGCCACTACCAGGGCACAATTTCTATATTTAACAATCTTATGATAGGTTCTCAATGAAGCAGCCCAGTTCTCTAAAACTATCCAACGTGAAGATGCCAAGGACGAATTTCCGAACTGTCATTACACATCGTACCACAAAAGTAGTAGAGCTGCCAATCCAAACTGGTATCACGATCTGATTGGAAACAATGAGCAGGGCTACCAACCACTACCTGAACAAAATTTCTGCATTCAACAATTCTATTCAATAAGATCATCTAACGTGAAATTACTGAATCTGGTTTGGAATTAACACCTACCAGCCACTATCAAGATAAAACAATCCTATGATTGGGAGTCAATGGAGGAGCAAAATTCTTCCAGGTTATCTAACATGGAGATGCTTAAGAAAAAATTCTGATCTGTAATTGAAAACCATAGCTCAAAAATATTGGAGCTGCCAACCCAAACTTGTACCACAATTTGATTAGAGACAATAAGCAAACCTGATAGACTAACTTGATTGGCAGTTAATGCGGTAGCATAGTTTTCCAAGATTATCTAACGTAAAGATGCTTAAAAAAACTCTAGTCTGGAACTAAATATTTTAGCTCAAGAGAAGTATGGCCGTTTATCCGAATTGGGAGAGCCCAAATGAGATATGGATCTATTTAGTCAAAATCATCAAAGTCTTTAGCTTTTCTGAGGACCACGACCTTCCTTGGATATGACAACGAAAACTACATAGTGAGGGCAAAGCCCAAAATCATAAGGGAGTCATATATGTAGGTCCAGATGGGTCATCACCTATGTAATACGGACAGGGTGGAAATGGAAGACCGACCGCCTCAAAGTGTCCCTCACTAACACCAAACTGTTTCAAAACGATTTAAAACGATTTTATTTTTGAGTACAAGAGATTGAAAGCATTCTCACCAGCATGGTGGGGCTTCGTAATTGATTCAATATTTTGAGGAACTGGATTCTGATAGCCTAGCACTTTTCAGGACTAGAGACAGATTCCCTAAATTACACGATAAACACTGGCAAAGGACTACTTGACTAAATATGCTATCTCCAATGAAACCATCTAGGTGTTGTCTTTTTCAAAAACATCTAAACTCTGTATAATCCTAAGCAGACCCTAACAATGAGATGATAAATAAATAAACAATTGTAACACTTCGTATAATAATACTAAAGCTCTCCTCTTAAAATAAACCCAACCAACATCCACAGAGAGACACACGCACAAACATTCCAAATAAAAGAAAATTTCAGTCGTCCTACAAGCTACAACATCGCATACTCATGGGAAGGCAAGCCCGCAGAGACCGTAGCGACCGACCACGGGTCTTTATTCATCCTATTGTTTGTTGACTCGCCTTTGTGCAACAACAACAACAATCTGAAAGTGAATATCTTCTGGTTTTATTTAACCTTGATTAAATTCCACATGATATATAAGATCAGGTTGGCCGCTCGTCGCCGTGGAACACCCGCGAATCTCGCATTCCGAAGGCGGATGACCTTGAACTGGACAATTGACTGTTGCGTCAAGGACTGTAATAAAGTTAAACCCTAAAGTGGTCTGAGGAGACTCGGCACAACCTGTAAAGTAAGTAAGAATCGCTGTTGAAAAGCTCTGGCAGCATTGTGCTTTTAGATCTATTAAAAGCGCAGGTGTTATCGTTGCGCGCGCTAGAGAGAGGGAGAGAGAGATAACTATAGTCCTTATTTTCGTGGAACTACGTCTAATTAACTTTATAATTAAGGAATGAATGAGGTACGAAAATTTCCCATGTGGCAGATTAAAGCTCGATGTGGAACGGAAGTCTGAGCGGCACTAAAAGGTGGTTGTATCAGTGAAATATTATTTGAGTCGTTTTATGTGTTTGCTTCTTTTTTTTTAATTAAAGCCATTTCGAGATAATTTTTTAATAACATTTACTAATTACTTTGTGGCGATCAACATGTTGCTGTTAATTTCTTCGTGAAGGAAATAATATGCTGGATAAGCAACTAGAAAATGCGGTTAATTATCGTGGAACGTAGTTACTACTGCTGAACAAACTGGATGACTATGTAAACAAAAAAGTTGTAGCCAAAATCGCTTAAAATCTGGCAGAAATAACGCAAGAACAGAAAGAATTATTGGAGAGGTTATGGTAGATGATCGGGTTGTTCTTAAAGTATTGGGAGGTTGGTCAAAAAATCATCTTGAATATGCTTCCATTTCCACGTCTCTACGAAGCTCTGATGATGACAGTAGAAGAACTGCCGAAACGTCGGTAAATATACATCCTCAAACAATCTTCAGATATGAAGCTTTGGTTGAGGTTTGTCAAAAGGATCTACAATTCTACAGTTATATAAAGCCCAATGCTATCCTGAGACTAGGATGCTACCCCAAGGTTTGGAAGCCCACTTAGCTCATACTAACTTCCAAGAGGGATAACAATTCGATCGTTTCAGGGACCTATCTATCTGTCTCTTTAAGATTCCTCAGGCTGTTTTGCCTCAATGCGCACGTGTGAATTGATTGACCATATATGATCCAAAGTGAATAGTTCAGCTTAGAATCCGACAGAACTAACCCCTAAGCTGCTGCAGAATTTTGCTGCAATAATTTGGCCCTACCATACTTGATATCCTATTAGATCCAAGACTCTCTTTTAATCATATCCGAAATGATAGCAGATTCTTCAAACCAGATTATTGAGGAGGATCTACCACCATCATCGGCCAATTTAAGATTTATTTGGAACAATCAACTATGTACGTTCGCATTTTGGCATTCTCTATCAGGTGATAATAAAATCATATTTGTGGCGACAGCAGATTTTTCAAATCAGATCATTGAAGATGACCACCCACCATCACCGACCAAGTCAAGATTTATTTGAAACGTTCAATTTTTTTCGAAGGTGGGCGTCCCATCTATCCAGGGTGTTGGAGCAGATTTTTTTAGGCAGAACAACCGTTTTTGACCACTGGATCTCTGGGACCGTTTACCTCCTAAGACCACAGTCAGAATTCCAGCAGCTTCATCGATTTATCGCTCACAAATCTTCTACCCCCAAACCAGGATAGGTAGATTATGAATATATTATTCAATAGTCAATCATAGACATATACAGGGTGTTTCAAGTATAATTATCACATTGATTACTCACCGTATCACCGAAGTGATCTGGTTCCTTCATACCATTTCTCGTTTCGTAGGTTCCACCTGAAAAGAAGAAAGAATTTACGTTAAAAATACCAAATTTCATGCCAACCTAAGCGAATCCGATCTAAATTCGCCTACTGCATGCACACGCGAGGTATTTAAATTCGACCGTATGGAGAATTGCAGATATCAACCGGTCGGATCTTCAATACAGTCACGACTACGGTAACGACAGTAATTCGTATCGTATCCCCGTATCTATTCTGTACGTTTGTTTTCGTTTTACGTGACTACGTAAAATCACGCTTCTCCGCACACAATTTGTTCTTGTCATTTCTCGGAAATCAACACGGTACCGGCATGTTGAACTCGAGAACATCCTCCGAACTCTGATCTTTAATGTAGTTTCAAACGCATTCAACATTTTACACTAGCCAAAGTGGATTTACTAAATATTTCATTGACATACATATGTACATACATATATATTTGACGTTGACATCTTTGACGTTGACATATTTGACGTTGACAGTTCTTTTTGACACATAAATTAATACGTCCATTTTAAAACTAAAACCCATCTAGCTAGTTTAGACCGTTAAGGATGGGCGATTTGTAAAACGAAAATTTGTCATGTCGCGCATGCAAGTGCTGATAGCAATTTGTGGGCGGATGATGATGAATGATGACTAAATGTTGTGTTTCGCGTAACCGCACCGTTAGCGGTTTATAGACAATGATTGCGCCCGCTGTTAAAAACCGTTTATGATTTGTAGGGACGCTATGTTTCGTACATGCCGTAAAATACTGATTATAGAGCGCAACAATGCCGAGGCGTGCGGCGCGAGTTATGAAGAATCTTAATTAATACACCTCCTCGTTACGGAATGCGGAGTTGAGCCAGGTTTTGTTTTATTACGTACTGATTGTAGGTTGTTGTTTATGTTGCTAATTGATTTAGTTTCGGATTCAAATTGGGAAAGTTCTAAATAATTCTGGCAACAATTTTGGGGATCAGCATGATGGAGCTCCAATTTAATCATTCTTATTTTCTCTTGTTTTATCTATCATGCTAGAGTAGCATAGACAACTATGGAATGCTTTGCCGTTTTATATCTTAAATTTCTCCAAAAAAGTCTTCATCATTGCCTAAAATTTTGATGTAAATGCTGTGAAAGAATTGCTCTAAACGCGCATTTCTGAATCTGGGAGGGGGGTGCAATTCCACTCAAATCAATGGAGGGTAGTATGGTCGTATTATGTCAACTGGACACCTGCCTAGAGAGGTCAAAAAACGCTATCATAGAGTACGTAGCACCCGAGCGGGTGCCAGCAGTGGCGCCATATATAGAAACAAGTTTTCTACCGCTGTGTTCCTAGATTTCACATCGGCCTATGACAAGGTTTATATATAAATTGCAGAGAACCATACTGTGCCCAACAATAGCCCAACTATTACAGAACATGCTGAGCAATAGCTGTTTGAATTTGGTTCTTGGCGAGAAAATTAACGATGCCAAGGTTATCAAAAACGGTCTACCCCAAGGGTCAGTCCTGGCTCCCCTCTTTTTCCATCAAGCTGCGTATGTACCTCATATCTTGTTCTAATTGATCAATAGTTGCCCTAGATTATCTACAATGATATTTGCTAACATAAGCAGCCATGAGGATGAGAAGAATGAAGAAGAAGAAAAGATTGGAAAGATTCAATGTACTGGAGATTTGTGACACAGATTAGATTAGATTAGAGGTTGGGATCTATTGTGATCCCCATTAATACTAGAAGCCACCCACTAGCTTTGCCCTCTGTATCACGCTTAACGTCTATGAGAGCGGCTTCTTAATGCCCTAATCCCCAACATTAGAAACCTTGTCCTTGCCACGCCAGTGTGCCACAGTAACCTCTTTATCCTGGTAATCTTTCTTCTTCTTAATCCACCATTCTCTGGACTTGTTACGTATCCATTCGTTGATGGACTTTTTGATCTATGATTTGGTGGTGCCGAAGGATGCGCCAGGCCTGACGAATTGTCTTGACCAACTTTGTCGTCTGCCGCCTCATTTCCCTTGAAGCCCTTGTGGCTGGAAACTCAAACTAAAATTAGTTTCCGTTGGGAATCAACCTTCTTTTAAGCCATTTGCGCAATCCCAAACTAGTTTGATGAACTGATCGCTTTAACTGTTACTTGGGTGTCGCTTTTACCATTCGGTCAATCTTTTTACTTCTCGAACGCAATGGTGAATTGATCCTGCCTCAGCTTGAAAGATCGCTAAGCTTATAGAAATGGTCTTATGATAATAATAATAATAATTCATGCCTTAACATCCCCCAACAGCTTGCGCCAATTACACGGGGCATCGGCTGGCCGTGAGTTATTATTACGCATGCGGCTGTAGACCGACTTAAGATGTTATCTTCCCGCATTTAGCCGTGGAATTTAGAAAACCACAGAAAACAAATTCAGAAAGAACATACCGGGGTTCGAACCCGATACCACCGGACTATGAAGCGAGCGCTACATGCCCGATAGTTTTAGCGCTTCCTCAAACCACTGCCCGCACGAATCCGACACCTCCTAGAGGGGACCGGCTAGCCCCACCGGTGGGCTCCCCTCCTCCGTGCTACCCGTATTTGAAAGGTTTCCCTCTCAACGCTTGACAGGTTCCCGGCGGAGACGATTGCTCGAACTCCTACTTCACATCTACCCCACGGTGCCTAGGCCCCCACAAAAGAGAGTGGCAACTATCGGCCAAGCGTAGGAAGCGGAATCTGGCCGTGAAGTACCGCCAGCCCGCCCGTGAATAAAGCCAGCACTACGGGGCCGGCCGGGACGCAGCCCTACCTCACAAAGTTACGCAGACTGCCACGCTCGTTACCCGGAGAACCCGGGATTGAGTAGTCACAGCCGCTACAGTGGCACCGTAGGGTCCCAATGCCACCGGACCGTATCAAAATGAGACACGGGCCGGTTAGTGCGGTCGGACTAGGTCCTCCCCTATGTAGTGCAATACTCTCGCCACACCTGTTGCCCTGAGAGCTAGGGTAAACGGGTAAACGCCATAGAGGCTAGACTTTCTTCCGTATATACCGGCTTCTACGCTATATTCCGTTTTGGATCCGTCTACATACCAGTTTGAGTCCGCTTTTTTTTTCGGAAGGGTGACCCCGTACGGCCACTCGGCCAGAAAGACCTATTGTACCCCCATATCGTTTAGGTTGAGTCCGCTCTTACTAGAGTGTCTTCCTCCCAGTCCTTCTTATCTGTTATTCTAATCTGGTATCTCCTAACCAGGTTGAATGAATTGTGACACAAAGAGACTCGTATCCAGCAGTGGACCTCTGGAATATTACTGCTATTCTGCTTGAAGATGAATGTTTTTGCAGGGCACGGAGGGCAAGGCAGACTGGGAAATGAGATGAATATGAGAGACATGTCAACGAAATGAGATTAAGATGAGGATTGAGGAGGGTTAGATTTCGAAGCTCATTCTCCACATATCAAGTGAAGGTAATAGGGAAGCAAGGACAAGCCGATGCTGGGTTGACATCCAACATGGTGTATCAATATGATCTTATGGACATTTTATTGCGACCACTACAAAGGAAAAGAGTTGAAAATGTGAATTTTTAAAGCATAACCAAAGCATAGTCCAACCCAGGGGTTGGTAGAGCAAGCTTGAAGATCTTCACAATGTGAATGATTTAAAGCAGATTTTAGAAATGTCATAGGAGTTGTGTTGATGGCTTGAGTACGATTAGAACAAACGATGGGGGCTTCGATTTTGGTAAGGAGATGTTTATAAAACTGGAGGAAACCAATACGTCTTTGAGGACAGTAGCCAGGAATGCGGGGTTGGCACCTCAGGGCTTCACACGTTTTGTAATTTTTAGAAGATGTTATGGCACAAATAAACGGTAGTCTCTCTTGCGGAAACAAATACAAAAAAAAAAAACTATTTAACACCAAACTTCCTAGTAATCTATCAGACTCGTTGATATAGAAATTCATCCATTTACCTCGCGGAGAAGAAGACTTCAAAGTCGGAAGAACTTACACAATTAAATACAACGATCTAAACCTATTTTAATGAATGTACATTTAATGATGTTGCAGTCGTTCAGTTGCAAATTGCATTTCACCATCAGATATAAGATGAATGGACGGCATGTACTTGTATACACGTTCACACGAAAAAAAAATGATGTGGCGAAAGCTTCTAAAAGGAGTTTATCTCTTCAGTGGGTCTCTGTTATGGTGCTCGCCATTAGCTGATGAGGTATCCCGCAGCTTTGTCTGATGAATCCTTTCTCTCTCTCTCTCTCTTTCTGTGTGTGAGAGCTCGCCCGTCTCAATTCTGAACGGCTCCCGATGATTGGTAACTAAACGCGGAATCTGTTGGCAGCGGCGGGTGCGGCTAATATTCAATTATAGTCTATATACAGTTTATCACCTATTGCATTTCCGAAGGGCCTCAGATCGCATCGCTAAATCGCATAATGTGTATAATGAACTCCTATGAAATCCTATTTGCTGGGCGTCATGTGTGGATGTGTGTGACGTTAAATAAATTACGAATTTAACGTAGAAACGTCACATATTCATTAACTAGCCGGTCTGATTGTGTGGTCGTAGGTCCACTAGCACGAGAAGCTCTCGCGTAGAAAATAATTCAATCTAGGCAACATTTAATTAGGTTGTTGTGGTTATTAAAGAACGAATCGGGGTGTTAAAGACCAGGCAAATTTTTAGTTTGAATTCTGAACGATTCAATACAATCATTCCCCATTCTCTGATGACGTGCATGTCTGCAATAGGCAACCAGATGTAATAATGACGAATTAACGTGATTATCGTTAAAAAAATAAACTGTAATCATCCTACACGAAATAAAGGAAAGCTTCGACCTCATTTGAGATCGTCAAGATTGCAGGATTGCTCTACAGTTTTACCATTAATCAAGTCGGGGCCGCGATTATAGCTGAGGGCAACGGCTCAAGCGGCGGCGGTGGAGGAGGAGGAAGGAAGGGGGAGGGGACTTGAGCCATATCGAGTTATCTTTTTCGTTCGCGTTGGGCGGCTTAACTTTACGTCTTTGTACAAAATTGAAACTTTCGCGTCCTCTTCATTCTTTTTTTTATTATTATTATTTTGGCGACCGTCCTTTTTCTCGATCCATATATCTGTTTCCGAAATTTATTACAAATTGCTCGGCGGCGACAACACCGCAAAACTTTCGACGCATACAACTAGCTCGTATGAATGTATCGGTAGCTGTTCTAGATTTCGTCATAATACGATATGTGTTCCAAGGATATGCAGAAATACATTGGGCGCCTTGTAATATGTGGAATTTAATACTACAGCTGGTCGTTGTAATGCGATTTATGACGTTCTACGTAATATTTTATTTCGTCAAAAGGTTGTGAATGTCGTTGGAGGAAAAAAAGTGAATGTCTGGCTTTAAGAAGTGCTGTACCGCAAACTAGTTTTAACATTCACCACCTCTATGAGGTTTTGACCAACCCCTATAGAATGGTTTTTCTAATTGACATGTTATAAAGATGTGGGGGCCAAATTTTCTAGCATTATTTTGTGATGATCTTGAGCAATGCCGCAAAATAATGAAGCAGCAAGAAGATTCAATGTTTCCAAATTTTTTGCAGCGTTT
>SMLS01042168.1:0-10338 GCA_004785975.1 Popillia japonica | reverse complement strand
TTTTTTTCTTTCCTTTTCTTCTTTTTAGCCGCTTTTTCTTTCATTCTTTCCTGCATAGATATCTGTAAGACGAATTAATTCATAATAATTTTATATTAAAAAGTTCAAGTAAACAAATATTACCCTAGAGTTTTTAAAAATATTTGCGGTCTCTGGATTCGCAGTGGATTCTCTGTCTTGTATCGAGAATAAATCGTGTAAATCGGAGGTTTTAAAGAATTTCTGCGCTTTTGGGTCTAATAAGATTTTATTGCTAAGTAATTGCTTCCAAACCTGACGCTGATACATCTAAAATATGTAATTATGTTAATGATATGATTGAAATGAATTAATTATTACTGAGACAGACCTTTTCCTCGATTGTTCCAGCGGACACCAATCTATAAATAGTAACCTGTCGTTCTTGTCCGATTCTCCACGCTCTCTCCCTAGCCTGTGTATCCGTGGCTGGGTTCCAATCGGGATCATAAATTATAACACGATCAGCTCCTGTTAGATTCACACCAAGCCCTCCAACACGCGTCGTCAACAAGAAGACATCGTAGGCCTTATCCTGTACAAAAATTTAAATAAACTAGAACTTAAATACTGTCCGATCAAATTTGCAACTTCTTACTTCGTTGAATGTTTTAATCAAACCCTGCCTGGATCGAACGGTGGTGCTGCCATCCATTTTTAAATATTTATACCCCTCGTGGATCAGGAAATTTTCAAGAACGGATACCATAGCTCGTGTTTGAGTGAATAGCAGGACTCGATGCTTCTGTTTCTTCCATATTTTTAATAAAGCGGATACGACAACCATTTTTCCCGACTTCTTATAATATCCCATAGAATTTTCAATTGATCCATCTTTTGTTTCTCCCTATCGATTAGATATTTCAATCTGCTGTACGACACAAACTCGAGGAGGATTGTTTACCTCATCTGTTAGCTCTAAATATAAATCTGGGTGATTGCAGATTTTTCGTAAAGTTGTAATCGCGACTAAAACATTTGCTCGTGTATGATTCTCCGAAAACCAGTTCCTCCCACCTTTTCCTAGTAATTGGTTAACGTGGTCACTCTGTTTAAACCAAAAAAAAAAGTTTTATGCTTAAGATTGATTACGTTTATATTTTATACCATTAAGAATCCTTTGTACAAATCGTACTGCTCATCGGTTAACGAACAAAACAAAACTTGTTCGCTCTTCTGCGGCAAACATATTATTTTATTCACCTCATCTTTGGATCTCCGCAGTAAGTACGGTGTGATTAAATTTTTTAAACTTGTCGCCATTAAAAGAGCTGTAGCTTCCTGCGAAGTAATCAGAAGAGAATCGCTGACAAAATCATTCTAATTTCATACAATTACCTGTATCGGTGTAGCATTCGAGTATCCACCTTGCATTATTGGTATCGAGAAATGTTCCGTAAAAATCTGCAATGTACCTAACAAACCAGGACAGATAAAATCGAACAAACTCCACAACTCTTGCAGATTATTTTGCATCAGAGAACCCGTCAGCATTATCCTGTGTGGAGTACGAAATTGCTTTACAGCTTTAGAAATCTACAAATATACGTAATTGCTTCAAACGCTCAATTGTAAGATTCTATTTTACCAACTTTCGCTTCTGAATTTCGTATCTTATGACCTTCGTCTAAAATAATATAATGCCAATCGAATTCGATAAGGACAGCCTTAAATGTTAAAATTCCTTGATATGATGTTACCATTATCCCTTTATCTTTAAAAATTTCTTTGATTAACGCTGTTTTGTTGCCTAAAACAAAAACACATTCACATATTTTATTAATAATAACTTTATTTTACCTGTGTAACTCCCTGATTGGTGTAGAACAGCGACTCGAAATTCTGGTGCCCACTCATGGAAGTGCTGCACCCATTGATGTATAACTGTAGTCGGACAAACTATAATTGTCGGGCCCAAACCTGTATACCTGCAAAACTTGGAGATAACACGACTTTGCCGCAATCCATAAAGAAATGCTATCATTTGAATCGTCTTTCCCAAACCCATTTCATCACCTAACAAACCTCCGGTTGACTTAACATGCAATTCGTACAACCACCGCACTCCATCTTGTTGATAACTAAAACAATAATTACTATATTAGCACAAACGAAAATATTCGGTGAGACAGAACTAACCTATATAAATTATCCCAAATTTTCGAGCTTATCTTAAGCCCGCAACAAATCTCAATCTCTTCGTTATCGACATTCGAATCTGGATCCTCCTTGATTAATGAATCGTAATAAGCGTTTAATCTATCATTATAAAAACCGATATTCCCATCATCATTTACTCTATCGGTTCCGCATATTTTCTCACAATTCTTTTTCAACTTTATATTATCACTAACACGACGATCAAATTTGTAATCGGAATCATCACTATCTGGATCGGATGGAAAGTATTCGCTTCCAGACTCATTAAACTGTTTATTTTCATCTTTTATCTTAATTTTTTTAGTTTTAATTGGAGATTCGGTTTTAATTTTCTTTTTACGTTTCCGGTTTAAATTGCTTTGAATTTTATTAGCGGCATTCTTACTTTTCTCACTGACTGAAGAAGCTCGTTTAAAATCTACCTTCTTTTTAAATTCTTCTTGCTGCCTTATATACTTATCAATATCTAATATGCCTTCAATAGATTGAATCGAATTTTGAGAGTTATCAGGAGATAATTCACCAGGCTCTTTACCATCATTGTTAAAGATTTCAATTTCAGTTAAAGCCTGTCCTTCTAATACAGATTGATCTTGACCCCAAACATTGATACCTTCAATTTCTTTTAATTCATTCTATAACATTAATTAATATTGAATGTTTGTTTTTATTGTGTTTGATAAACAATACTTACAATACTGTTTATTTCGCTGTGTAAAATAGGCTTGTTTTCAACCATTTTTTTCCGTAAATTCACACAAATCGAAGATTAACAAGCTAAAACCTGCACATTTTAACAAACAATTTTCATACTTATCACATGTCAACAAAAGTGACAAAAGCTTTTTAATAGTTAGTGATGCCAACGAAACAGCATGTCAAGGATTGCAAGGTACGCCAAGCAAAATTACTAAATTTTGTGATATTTCACTAAGATTTCACTGCTCTCTCTGCTTAAATACAGAAAAATTAGCGCGAACGCAACACTTTTAATTCATAAAGACTTCCCATTTTTGTTAATTTGTAATTCTTTAATCAATTTGAAATCAATAAAATTTGCGTAGTGAATTCTTGCGTACTATATACAGTGAGAGTCAAAATGATTGATTGAGATGGTTAACCTGATTTTTGTTACAAAGTTGCGATTTCACGAATAATTTGATGGGATATGCCACTGGCGGGTCTTATGTAATTATTTCGTTTACGTATGCTGTAATATCGAGGATGACAGTCGCTTTGACTGCTATTACTAATACTTTGACGTGATACTATCGACATTGCTTTCAAATGCCTCACTGTACAATAAAAGAAGCAGTTAGTAAAATAATCAAATAATCATACGAAAGAAATATATACCACGCTATTACCAATTACAAAACTTAAAATGTGGTCCAAAAGGACTGCCAACTCAATCAATCATTTTTGATTCTCATTGTATATTAAAAGTGTGAAAATGTAAAAGAAACATAGAAATACCACTTGACCATAGTTTATTTTTCCTTAGACAAAGTGTATTAAACTAACATTAAAGGCCTTAATAATTATTACACAATCCTTGTGATACTATCGTAATTATTATTATTCATATCATTATGTTGTCTGACATTTATATAAAACGTACAAAATCTATTAAATAACTACAAAAACACTTTTTCAAAGCAAATAAATAGGTTTCGTTAAGCATATTTTAATTATTCACCATTGTCTTTACACAGTCTAACGTTTTGTCGTTTTCTCATGCAACAAAACACAATTTTCTCAGCTGGACACTGCTTCCCAAAAATATTGTATCGTGTAGTACAAAAGTCTGTAGTATAAAAAATTAAAGTGATGTAGCCCCTGTATTGTGTATTTTATTTTATTTATTTTTTTTCCCGTATGTTGTCTAAGTTTATTGGTCACTAATATTATAATATTGTTTTACGTGTTTGCTTAATATATACATTAATTACTAATAATTATGTATCATGTTATTAAATGAAATTCAGTTTGGGTTTTAGATACTTTAGATTTAATTTTGAATACTTAAATTCAAAGGGTCATTATAAAATACTTTCGTTTATAGCTTTAAGTTGGAAATAAGTATAATTTTATCACAAATTAGTCTAATATTAAAGAAAATACGTCAGAAACGATAGGGAATCTAAATTTTTACGGACACTCTATATGCTTCTGTTTATGACATTGTATAATATTGCTTATGATGATGAAGTTTCAGGATACATCTATGCATATTCGTTGAAATAAAGACCGTCGTTTAATAATATTAACATGTTTTATAAACGGATATTTGCATATTTTATTTGAATTTTTCTATTAAAGAGGTCAAGTGAGTCATTTAAATATATCAATATTATTAATTCGATTATATAAGTACATAGATATACAGGGTGTTACACTCTGCATCAGGTTGGCAGGCTGTCACACTTTGTTCTGCTGTAACTATGCATGCGCAGATTAATGTCTATATTAGGTTGCCTGCCTTAAAGTAACCAGTTTCTAACTAAGGAAACGGTGCCACCTCTGAAACTTTAACCGTCAAATAAAAGTTTGTTTATGCGTTGACATTTATAGAAATGGCGGTAGTCAAACTTTGTTTTAATACGCTATAGCGTCATCTATTGTGCCAAATTTGAACAAACCATCAGAAATCTTCTTTATGCACGCCACCAATGTAATTTTTTTGTAACTAAAGCAGCCATATTGACGAGTTTCTTTTGGATTCTACTTCTTATATGGTACATCAGCAGCATTAATAGGCTACGAGCAAGACACCCTCCTCTGAGAGAAGCTAATCTCTTTATGAGAACAGTTTCAATGTGACTGAGGCTTAGAAAGAGAAGTGAGACGCAAATGCAGTTGGTGGATAACCAAGGAGCCACTGAGATTCGAATTTCTCCTAAGAACTTGGTGCAACTGTTTTATATATTTTGTTTATATATTTTTTGTTTATGTGTGAACCTGTGTACTTTTAAGGGGAGTTCAGAGCTCTCCGTTTGTCCGTTTGCGTTTGTACGTTGACCAATCACAGCACGTTATTTTTATGTGCTTCACAGTCTATCCGATAACGGATAAAGTTGACCGACGTTGAACTTTGTACGCGTCCGTTCATCCGTTTACGAAAAAAGTGAGGTTAGACCTGTCACAACAAAACGGTTAGCATAGGAAATTGATCTGTCAATAAACGTACGTTACAGACGCAACGCTATGAACCGCAAAAAATTTTTCATCCGTCAACGTATAAACGCAGACGGACAAACGGAGAGCTATGAACTAGCCCTTACAACATACAAGAACCAGCACTATAAATCCAGATGACTTTGTAAATATAGATGTCGTTGAATACAAGTTTGAAACTGAAAAGACCTCCAATGAAAATGAAGCAATTAGTTCTGTAGTTAAAACCAGCAAAACAAATATGCGTCAGCCAACAATGTTCGAATTTTTTAACACGTTCGCTACCAGCCGGCTATTTGAGCCAGCAATTGCATTGGTATTAAATAGTGGTCTATAGGAAGCTATGACTCACACTTGTGACGCGTGGTCTCAGGTTCTCAGTTATCGTTTCTAGGTTATGTTAATGTTTACATGTGGTGCATGTATGCAACGTTATAGTTTACTTCTCGTGTGATATACTTGGAAATAAATAAAAGGTATGTATTGTAATTAATAATATTGTAACTACAAATAAATATTAAAATTATTATTTATTTTCTAGAATATTTAGTTATGATGAAGGGCGTGAAGCGAAAACTGACTCAAAGAGAATTGGAAGAGGAAGTACGTCGTGTAGAAGAACATGGTATAAGTTCAGATGAATCTAATTCTAATGGTGCAGAATATGAAGAACCATTTGATGATTCTGGAAGCAGCGTACATTTTTCTAATGAATCAGATTCAGATGAATATGAAATTTTAAATTTAGAAACTGAAGAACCTACGACGGATCCTATCGAATGGGGAAATGGCGAAGAAGACCTTATCGTATATGATTTTACGGGCTCAGAAGGGGTGAAAATCAATTTTGATGAAAATAACTCACCCATTGATGTGTTCCTTACCTTATTTGACGAAACACTATTCAACAAAATTGTATGCTGGACAAATTCTAAAGCAGTTAAAGTTTCCAAAAATTTGAAGAGAAAATCGAATATGCATCGTTGGAAAAATGTTGATAAAACTGAATTAAAAAAATTTCTTGGCTTGTGCATTGCAATGGGTAATGTACAGATGCCTAGTATAAAATGTTATTGGTCAAAACAAGAAATTTACTATCATCCACTATTCACAAAAACGATGGGACGAAATCGATTCGAAATGATACTTCGATGTATGTGTTTCTACAATGAAAATGATGACCTCTCAAAGCGTATGCATAAAATTAGTAACATTACAGAACACATTCTTGAAAATATCAGAAAAGTGTATTACCCTGGACGTAACTGCCAAATATGGTATAAAGCTTTATGAACTGTGTACACCGGATGGCTATGTTTTAAATATTATTATTTATTCTGGGAAAGGAACAGTGCAGCAAGGATCACGAGGACATGCATCAAGTGTTGTTCATGAAATTATGCAACCGTACCTAAACAAAGGACACACCATTTACGTGGATAATTATTATTCAAGTGTAGAACTTGCAGAAGATATGCTACGAAATAGAACACATGTAGTTGGCACTCTTCGAAACAACAGAAAAGGCAACGCAACAGAAGTAATTGGAAAAAAATTAAAGAAAGGAGAATATATATGGAAAAGGCAAGAGAATATTGTTGTTGGAAAATGGAAAGATAAAAGAGATGTATTGGTCATTTCTACCTGCCATAAATTTGAACTTACCCCTGTGGCAAATAGAAATTCATGTCGGGTGTAGACAGGGCGGACCAGATGCTTTCATATTATTCCACTCCTAGAAAAACCATTAGATGGTATCTCAAGCTTTTCTTTCATTTGTTAGATATTTGTATTTCGAATGCTTGTTGGTTATATAAAAAAGTCACGAAAAAAAATATCAGTTAGCTACAATTTCGAAATGAAATTATTACTGCACTAATAGCCAATCAACAAAATGTAGAAACAAAAAAGACTCCAAAAATATCTCATTTTTTGAAGAAATTAGAGAAGAGAGTTAGGTGCAGGGTATGCAGTCAGAACAAAAAACGGAAGTAAACATGGTACATTTGTGACTCGTGTACAGATGAAAAGAATAACCCAGTAAGACTCTGCGTAAAGTGTTTTCCTGTGTATCATAATGTATAACGTTATTTGATGTATTTTGAAATATAATAAAATAATTTTCTCTCTCTCATTCAAAATGCTTTTTCCTAGACAATTACCAATGAATATTGAGACTCGTATATGAGCCAGTCGGTTCATTTAGTGAACCAAAGCATCTATAGACCTATGTCCCACATATGCGCCATAATAAAAAAAATATCAAATGCATATTTTTGGTTAAAATACACCTAAATTCTTGTAATAGAATTAGTTTTGTGTAATACTATTCAAAAATATATCATTGGTCTGTGGGAGACGATACCCTTTTGCATAGTGGTAGCGAACGTGTTAATTTGAAAAATAAGTTTTCTATTATATTGACAAAATATAAATAAATGCATTATTATTACTGTTTTAATTCGTTCTTTTTATACCGCTAATGTTGGTCTCCGTAGAAATAAGCGTTCGTAGCGCAGTGGACTGGATCTACGCTCACCACTTCGATTCCTACCGATGGATTGTTTTCAGCCTTATTGTGCACAATATTAAGAATTACATGTCATGCAAATTGTTCATAAATGATATTTGTATTGTTTTGTATTTGTGTATTTTGAATTTTACAAACGAGGAGTACAATGAAATTAGCTCATTTCGCATCGAATTCTTTGCTTGCCACGTCAGAACACGATAAAATCGATGAGCACCAGGCCCATTGTGTGCGCTTTATGAATAATTTGCATCAAATATAGTTGACAGGCGTAGATCTAGTCCACAACGCTACGCACGCTTCAACTTCTCCTATACCAATATTATAAATTTAAATGACTCACCAGAGACAATAAAATAAAGACAAAGACAAAATAAGAACGTACAAAAATGACAAAATAAATATATTTTTGAGTAACGTAATTGCATATCTATAGAAATACAAAAGATAATAGTCATTTTTTCTATTAAATAATTAAAAAAAAAGCGTTTTGACGTTTTATTCACTGCGAAGTATATCTCGACGTCCGACATAGCGCGCTAACTTCACACACAATAGGATCACACTATTTCGGACACAGTGTATACAGCCACAATTTTAATTTAATAATAATCATAACAATAATAAAACACAAATTCATTCTTTCCCTTCTATGTTTTGTTCCTTTCGTGAAAATACACAAAACATGTAATCTAGTTAAAAGAAAACTCTAAAATTCAATAAAACCGATTACATCTAAAGAAATACTACAAATTACATTTTTTTTTTCTTCTTTCTGAAAACAACTTGAACATAAACCTTAAAACGAAATATATATATCAAGAAATAGGGAGGAAAAAGAAAGTTTTTTTGTTATAGATATAAGTAGAAGTAATAATAATAATTAATACATCACATTATACTGGGTTACATGTTTTCACAACTACGGAAATCACTATACCCCCGAAGAGAATTTACGAAAACGATACGAGTCTTAATCAATCAAAAAAGAAACTATATAACTTATATAATGCGTCAACATACCGAGTCCATTCTTCCTTATTTATTTTAATCATTAAATCGATAAATCTAAACGTAGATACTCATCATTTTACATTCTGTTGTCAATGTTTGTTGCGTTAGTTGAAACAAATTGTCCTTCTCTCGTTTCTTCAGTTAGCAATGTATTTTTTTTTATAATTATTTTAGTTTTAACGATGGCTTGGTTGGCTTGCTTGTTATTCCTTGTTCTTCCCCCAAAAATCGATTCGTATTTCTTTTTCTAAAACTGTAATTTTGCTTTTGCACCCAGTCGTGAAGATTGAAAATATTTATGTTGTATGTATCTTTTTTTATTATTAACAAACACTGATCGGTCAAAGTAATCTGCAACGTGACAGCCAGTTCGGTTTCCGTGGTGCCTCTGATTGTGTTAGTTGGCGGCCGCCTTTCGGGGGACTGCTAGCCTCCTGGATTAGAGGAAGAATAAAAATTAATTTTCATATAAAGCGTAATTGAGAAATTTTAGTGCAATTTCGATATTATTAATTAGCCAAAACAGCGGCGTAGCATAATATGACAATTGATACAATAGAATTGGAGTATATTAGTAACAAATATAAGCATTCATACGATCTGGTTAAAAATTTTGGGAAATGTCATACAAAATTGATTAGAGGGAACAAGAGCGACAGTTTGTTGCTATTGCACTTGCACTCTGCATAAAACTGAGCTAAGGGCATGCACAAAGGATGCACTAATGAGAAAAGTGGTAACCGCCATTGAATATGGACAAACAAGAATATCAGTGAACGGCTAAAAGTCATCAACACAATTCTCAAATATTTTATGAAAGAATTGTGTGCTTGCGTGGTACATACATATCTAGTGCTCATAGTATTAGTGTTACAGTGGTTTGGAGACCTCTGTGTAGTTGGCACCGCCACATGAGAATTTTTTTAAAAAAATACGGCATTCGTTTGCCCAGGGAAAAGTTTTTTTTGCCCACCCACCAAAAATTCTTTATTTGGGAAAAAAAATGTTTGGCGAAAAAACCAAAAATCAAAAAATTTACTTTTTTCGCGCTATATCGTTTGCCCATCTCTCAAATTTGATTGCCCACCCTTTACTTTCATTGTAAGAATAATTAAAAAATAATAAAATGGAATTAATTAATGTTGAAATGGCTATTTCGTTTGTCCATCTCTCGAATTCGATTGTCCAACCTTCATTCACTTTAGAATCAAATTTAGCCAATAATAGAATGGAAAAACCCCCATTCGTGATGTATAGGTGAATATATGAGAGACCATATGTTTATAACGAATGACGATTTTTAATAATATAATGACCGTTTCGTTTGTCCATCTCACGATTCGGATGTTTCACCCTTTAATTTCCCTCAACAATGTTTGAATATATCGTTAATATTATCCAGATAGTTTTTCCACTTGTTAGGTCAATGATAACACTTG
>SMLS01042158.1:0-10190 GCA_004785975.1 Popillia japonica | reverse complement strand
TAATCTGAATTGTTAATCGCTTTTCACTTACAAAAACACGTCAATAGAGATAAAATATTTTGTATTCTTTGTGATTTATTTTGGATATTAGCTCATACGTAAGGTTGTTACAAAATTTGATACAAAAATCACTGTTAATACATTGTTTGTACAATAGTGACAAACAAATATTTATTTATTCATTCAGCAGCTTGCCAGATAAAATAAACTGTTCCGTATACAATTTTATGCGAAATGTGGAGTTACCAGATATATGATAATCATAATCACGATAAGTTGTACTGATGCAATGTATGATATTATCTATACGATAATGACTAAATGTTCGATAAATTTTACAGAGATCTTGTTTTTAATCATTTAAAAATATACAATATCTTCAATAGATACAGTTAATGGAATAAGTATTCGTTCACTTCTGTTTAGAGCGAAAGGTAAATTAAAAGAAATATAATTAATTGAAATAAACTTTTAAAACCAAACTCAGTGCATGCTTAAGATGTAAGCAACTAAATCATAACAGTAATAACATACTATCATAAACTTCTTTGTACTAAAAAAATATGTTATTCTAATAAAATAAAAGTATTCGTCCAATTCGACTAACACCGTAAAAACGTGGAAATTAGCGATACCGATGGGGTATTCACATAACGATAAAGCACACAATTTATCAGTAAGTATGTGTACATTCAACCATATTTGTGGTCGAATGGTTTCAAAATGGTAAAAACAATAGAAACTGTTGTTGTTGAGCTAGAAAGAATAATTGCACCATACAAACAAAATAAAAGCCAGCGAAAAATTGCAGAAATAGTCGGCAAACCACGTACAACAATTGAATATACAGCGTGCTCGGATACTTGTCTTACAAAATTGAAATACTAGTTGTATATAACTTAGGAAACAGAATATAACAAAAAAAAATAAAAAATACTAGCAAATGCATAAAAACATTATTTAAAAAATCAGCAAACGTTTGTAGGTGGGCCTTTACGCGTTAAAAGTGAATAGCCGATCTTTATGATATCGTCAGAAGTACGATAGCACTAAAAGAAATCAATATTATTGAGGTAGGTCATTGATGAGTCCGACTTTCTGCTGAGCTACACATTAATCCCTATAAACGCACAGCTGTTGATTATTCGATCTCGCTTGCTGCTTCAACATCATTAGTCTGTCAGTTTGCAGTGGTTAATGCATTGTGCTTCCTTGCCAGTATTTTTACTCGTTTACCGTATAACTACTTACATTAATTTACAGTTAATAGTTCCGTTAAATGTATTTGTATAAGAATTTATGAGTATTTTCAGTTTATTACTTAATGTCGTGTGACTTTTGTTTAACCTTTGTGAAAATGCCTTATCATTATACAAACAACGAGTTAAGTGATATGGTTCTTACATATGGAGAATGTAGACAAAACGCAAGAGCTGCTCGTCGACGATACGCCAATTTATTTCCTAATCGCCAGTTGCCAGCATCAACCACTTTCACAAACGTAGTGCAACGATTGCGAGATATCAGAAGCGTCAAACTTCAGCAAGGACGTGGCGGTGGTAATCAAAGGAATGTAGACGCAGAAGAGGAAATTCTGAATATGGTAGAAGATGATCCATCTATGAGCACTAGGCAAATTGCGCTTACAGTAAATTTAGCGCGTTCTACCGTGTGGCAAACTTTAAGAGAAAATCAACTTCACCCCTTTCATCTTCATCGTGTGCATAATCTTTCGGAAGACGACTACCCTCATCGAGTGCGTTTTTGTCAGTGGTTAGTCGACCAAGATGCGGACAATCCCAACTTTTTAGGTAAAATTCTATTTACGGACGAAGCAAATTTTTCACGTCAAGGCATATTATATATTCACAAGAGACATGTGTGGGCAATAGAAAACCCTCATGCGATATATCGTACTGACTATCAGCGACGATTTTCCATAAATTTGTGGTGCGGTCTAATAAACAATGTTATCATTGGCCCTTTCTTATTACCGGCTCGTTTGAACGGAGAAACTTTTTGGTAAATGAACTGCAACCACTTCTAGAAGATATGCCATTAGACATTCGCCAACAAATGTATTTTATGCACGATAGGGCTCCGCCGCACTTTAGACCAGATGTGCGGCATTATCTAGTAACACTTTCGGTGATTTTTGGATTGGTCGTGGAGGAGCGGTAGCTTGGCCACCTCGTTCTCCGGACCTAAATCCATCAGATTTCTTTTTTTGGGGACATTTGAAAGACTTGGTTTACAACACAGAAGTAAATAATATCGATGAGTTGAGAAATAATATTTACGAATCTATTGCGCGAATTCGTGAACAGGACGTGTTACCACTAGTGCGTGATTCATTGTTGCGGCACGGTCATTTATGCATACGTGTCGGCGGTAGCTACTTCGAACATTTACTTTAGCAGTCGAGCGGTCCTGAAAACATCAGACTCTCAGGTAGTGTTTCTAAAAAAATTTATAAAATTTCTTTTTTTCCATCATTCGTTTTCTTAACTCAGTTGATGACGATTTTTATTTTTTGTAAGAGAAGTATCCTAGCACCCTGTATACGTCAGAAGACCACAACACTTTTCAAATCATCAATAAACCCAGAAGTGGCAGACCAAAAAAATTATCTGCGTTTGACGAAAGAAAAATATTAAGGTTACTACGTCAAAATCCTCACATCTCTGCTCCAAAATTATATGCAGAGTTGCAATTGGCGGAAAAACGCATCAGTATTGATACAGTATCGACCACAATGCGGTGGGCGGATTACAAAGGCCGAGTAAGTCGAAAGAAGCCTTGGATCAGTAAGGTGAATTAGCGAAAAAGTTTACAATTTGTAATGCAATACGTTAGTAAGCCTGAGGAATTCTGGATACAAGTTGTTTTCTATAATGAGCGCAAGTTTTGCATATTTAATTCATCTGGAATCCAACGAGTATGGCGAAATAAAAATACTGAGTACAATAAAATAAGTTTAAGACCCATGGTGAAACACGGCGGTGCTTCTATTATGGTTTGGGGATGTATATCGGGGGCTGAGGTTGGTAATTACCATATAGTTGAAGGTATCATGGACAGATGGGTATATTGAGATATTTTGAAGCTAAATCTACACAGTAGTGCACAAAAACTAGGCATTGAAAAAGATTTCTATTTCCAGCAAGATAACGACCCGATGCACACCGTTCGGGTCGTTAAGGAGTGGTTGCTAGATAACACTCCCCATTTGTTAGAAACATCGCTCCAGTCTCCCAATATCAATCGAATAGAACATGTATGGACAGAAATAAAAAGAAAGTTGAAAGAAACTCCAATTAAAAATCGGGAAACATTAAAACACCGTTTTATTCAAGAATGGGATAAAGTAACCCCCGATTTTACGAATGAATCAAATCTATGCCTAAGCGGCTGAGAGCGATTATTGCAGCAAAGGGTTATGCCACTAGATACTAGATGTTCCTTTTTAATATTTGTACAACCCCAGAGAAAGAAATCAACTGGATTTAAGTCAGGGGAACGGGCCGGCCATGGTACAGGCCCTTCACGCCCTATCCAGCGATCTGCAAAGACATTATTTAAATGTTCACGTACAACTCGGACAAAATGTACCGGTCTACCAGTTCATGATTAGGAAAAACCATGATCATAGAAAACAATAACTTTCTTTAAGTAACACCAACACTGTTAGAAATTACGAACGAAAATACGAACTTTAACCATGCGCTGACAAAATAATACTACGACACATAGCCGATGTAATTGAGACGTGCATTTTCAGCATTCTTAAATGTAAACAGTATCAGATGTTGCCAGTTACCTACACAGACCCTTTATCCAACATACGGCGACTTAGCCCATTTGTTGACAAACATCGGTTGATAAGTTTTGAAGAGCTCATGTGGTGCATTTTTTGTTTCGTACAGACCGAACGAAAAACATTTGCCCAAAACTTTACTATTTTTTTCTTGCTTATACGACAACTTTTGTAAAAAATTCTTTTTCAAAAAATATTCTACATATTATCAAGATTCGACGGTTAAAATTTTTGCGATGTATGTGAGAACACCCTGTATATTTATACATATATGCGAGACCAACTTTCTTCTTGGTTCAATGTTGAATGTTGGATATTCGAAAACGTAAACGTAAGTTTCTAACTATTAAAGAAAAACAACACCAAAATCAACATGCTAGATGGATGAATCAAGGCATCTAGTAACACAGTTTTTTCCAGAAATTGACGCTCGGAGTTAAACGATTCCTTAGATTTACGCACTAAGAATTGCAATGGTAGTTTGGCACAGGATTAACGGGATTGGAATCCACTGCAATTGCAGTGCATTAAAAAGTTATCTGCTAGACAAATCATGGCCACAGAGTTTTGGGATTTTGCCAACGATCATTAATGCATCAGAAAAAAAGGAAGAGAAACAGTAATTAGAAGTAGTTCTTTAATGGAATGAGTTACATATACATAGAGATACATATTAGAACAATTATAAATCATTATCAAATGTATAACATATTAAACGTTCTCTAATCCATTGCGATATTTCATTATTTAACTCTAGTTTATCTTCTCTTTTCAGCATTCTATATTTTGGAAGTAGGGATAGTAAAAATTTTTCCTCTTTATTATCTTGTAAGTCCACATCCGTTTGATTTTCTGCATTTTTGTTCGTGGTTGTATCTAATTTGCTGGTATTGTCTTGTGTTTTTTCGCAACTGGTTGTCTCACTCATTTCTGACGCTTTAGCCAAGTGTTGTGGGCCACTGGTAGTTTTCTTTTCTTGTTTACTGTAAATTAATTAAGTAATCAGGAAGATAAATAATAATTAGTATTCTCTACATTGAATTAGATTGTTGTACTTATACTTACAAGAATTGCAGAATACTTCCTTCTCTCGGTACTGAATTCGTAATGGCTGCTTGCTTTCTCCTACGACATATCAACTGCCATTTACTTTTCAAGGATTTAACTGTAAATTAATTTAATAATGTTAGTTATGCTAGAAAAATGGCGGATTTAATGTTACAACCACAAGAAGGAAAGAAAGTATTTATGAAGTTATTAAATGTGAAGTACATTTTTTGGAAAAACTTATAGGGCTATAGTTAATAATAAAAAGAAAGAAAGAAATCCGAAAGAAATGAGAAAGAACGTTAACTAAAGCATGAAACTGTAGATTCATTGCTTAAGGAACTTGATAATGATTCTTTCACGAACTTCTTATTAAAAACGCTAATTGTTCAAATACTACCACTCAAGAAAGATCCAAAGGCAACGAATAAAACATGATACATTTGTGATGATAATAAATCAAGAAATAATCTCAGTCTCTCAAATTCAATGGCTTATTGAATCGTTGAAACTACATACATAAATCGACTACGCACTGCAACCTAAGGTATGCGATATACATATATCAGTTAGCTGGAGAGGGTTCAGGCTGGCCTTCATTCCAAAGAAGGCAAGTGTGTCCTATGCTGAAGCGGAGTCAAACCGACCCATCAGCCATCGGGACGTCATTTCTTCTTAAGACTTTAGAGAAGATAATTGATAAGCACTGAAAGGACTCCGCACTATCAAGATTGTCTTTGCACGGGAATCCATATGTTTATAAAACCGGAACATCCTGCGAGCAGCCAGTAGGTAAACTATGCCGCTATAGACCCAGTCACTCGACCTGGACAGGCTGTATAAGCCAGGTATACGGTCTCCGGATGACTCATCGCTGGCAGCTGGACCGGGCTGTATAATGCACACGGTGTGGTTTTAACCTAGTTTTATTTGGTTTTGTCTTGGTTAAAACTAACTAAAACCAGGCCGAAACCTGGTCAAAACTAACTAAAACCAGGTCAAAACGACACCGCGTGCATTATACAGCCCGGTCCAGCTGTCAGCGATGAGCCATCAGGAGACCGCATACAGTGCCTGGCTTATACAGCGTGTCTACGTCAAGTGACTGGGCCCATAGTGGCATAGTTTACCTACTGAAGTTGCTTTCAGTAACAAAGACATTGCGTCAACTACTTTCTTGACTATCGAGAGTACCATTGATGTCGATGGAACTGGCGCTGCAGAAATGTGGTCGATCCAGTAATCAGAACATGGACCAGATCTATGTTAATAAACAGAATAGATCAGTAGTGATTGAAGTGTTGTACGAACTTCGCCTCGGGCGGTGGGCTTCTACGACAATGGCTAGGCCCACCAAAAGGGTTTGCGGAAAGTTTGGGGGCGAGGTATACGAGGGCGTGCAGGGAAAGGACTATGATCCTGTTCAGCTGGAGAAGAAAACTGTCTAAATTCCAGTATACGACCATCTTCCATCCAGGATACTAATATCCGACGAGACTAAATATCGAAGTGTTCTTACGGACGCTAAACTGATGTACAAATCGCACCTGGAACATGTGCCAGGAAAAACACAAGGTCTTATGGGCCTGTAGAGAAATGTTCGTTAAAACGTGGAGGCTGAAACCTGACATGTACAGTTGCTACCGAAAAAAAGTTAACGACCTACGCGAAAATATGTGCGACGAGCTCATGTAGGACGGACTTTACCTTTTACTACGGCAGCGGTCTATCGGCATAAACAAACATTATGTATGATTCATTGAGTATTTATCTGACACAAGAATATTCATTTGTGATTTATTTTTTTTATCAAAACACAGACATGCACACGTTGACATATTTTGATGTATTTCTTGCTAAAACAGATTTTCTGTTTCTGTATATTCTTATTGGTTTATTAGAATATAGAGAATTATTTCGTATATAGAACGTGTCCCGTATCATATTATTCGATAATGTATACTAAATTAATGACTAAAAATACTAAAAGTGGTAGGTTAATTTTATTTCGTTACCAATATACTGGCTGTTTAGTATTCGTACCCTATCATTTTCTGGAGATCCCTTGCCATTTGACGAATGAGACAAAAATGTTGTCAAGAAAACCCCAACCGACGAATTATTCAACATTATTCTCAACTCCGGAGACGTTTCGTTATACCGGTCGTCGATACCTACTTTCTTATTTTCAATGGAAGGACATTGATTGTTTACTGTAAGGGATTTCACAATTCTTCAAAGGCAATTTGCTATTTGCTGTAATTAGCGCAAGCTGTTGGGGCATGTTAAGGCATGAATTATTATTATTATTTTGATTTGAATTGGGATATGATTGCAGCGATGATTCGTCAGAAAATATAACTTTACTCCAAAATTGTACGTCCTTATCAACACACGTTTATGCGAAGCGTAACCTCGCCGCTGGGCGTCTGTTAGCCGTGGTTTTACTGCGGCTCGGTAATTCTTTATATTTATTTCTACCAACCGACGGTGTGCAGTGGTTAAACTTCCCGTAAACCTTGTTGCTTCTACTGCTTTTCGGAAACTAGTAAATGGATTTTGACGAACATAATTAACAAATTGGTTATCCTCTTGTTGTGTGGTAACGCGTTTTCTTCCAGTGCCAGGTCGTCGTTCTAGTGAAAGCGTTGTATTCCACTTACGCCACAACTTACAAATGTATGCTGGACTCACTTGCATTCCTCTGGCAACTCCTCTGATTGACCAACCATTATCTAATAAACTGATAGCGCGCTGTTTTTCAAGTGCGGTTAGCATTGTGGAAATATTTCAACTAACAAAAGTTTGCTTCCGAAAAGTTCGATATGCTTGTCAAACATTTACTGTTCTATGCAGTGTTTTAAATTTCTTACTATTGAAAATATAAAGGAGTTCGGTGTTGAGCTATGTATACAATCGCAGACAAGAGTTATTTGCCTTTTAGTCAGTATTATGTTGTAAAACAAAGCAGTAAAAACCTAACCATTTAGGAAATATTATAAAACAAAAAGTAATGCCATGCAAAACTTTAATTAAAACGTTTTATTAATTTAACTATGAAAGAACATGACTATGACATTTGTTCGTAACTGTATACATATATTTTTATTAAGCGAGGTTTCAAATGCGTTTCTAAGACCCGATTAAATAAACATCTAATACAAAAACACAAATGATAAACACAAGTGCTTCCCTTTTGCGGCTTCGCAGCAAACTTTTTGCGCTGTAAGCCGAATGAATACTCTTCTTCGAAAACTAATAAATCAAGGAAGGTCGCCGACACAACTTTCATAAACAATGTACCAAATTCATATAGGACATAAAAATACATATTTGAAACCATGAGCGAGATGAATGAATCTTCCGTAAACATAGTTGTATGTAAAGTACAAGCTGAAAATATATTACTAATATTGCGGCTCAGATTGTTAACCTTTTTGTGGGAGCAGCTGTACATTGACTGCACATGAATATCACAGTACTCTGTATAATCTACGTTTCACTAGTCATGTTTTCTACATTGATAAATTTCTTTACTAACAACAATTTGGTGTAGGTTTTTCTGGGCACCTGTTTCTTATAGAATTTACTCAACCAATATCAGAAGATAGATCTACAAGACATCTGTCGGGCAACGTCCAGAAATATAGAGCTTTATCCCCACTACTAAATGCAGCAATATAGAAATCCACGTGCGCATCTTATCACCATCTACTGAAAAACCTGGTAACAATATTGAAACGGAGATTAAAATTGAGACCTCAACACTCCACTTTGGATCAAGAACATGCACATAAGAAGCTTCATTTTGTACATGATAATTAAATTTATGGTAAAACGAACGTCAAATGTGGTCAAACGTCATAATCATCATAATAATTTGACAATTATCGTTATCCACCTTGATCGATCTTTAAAGTGAGATCCCACTCGATAGATTCGCCGATCTGCGATAACTGGTAAATAAAATATCGTTTTACTTTACCTTTAGCTTCCTTTTGTTGAGGGGACATATTTCTCCATACTGCTTCTCCTATCGTCGCAGCGGCTACTTTCTCCCATGCAGTTTTTCTCTGATCTTTATTCTTAGAACTGCTTGAAGATTTATCATGAATGCATGGATATTTCATAATTTCTGCCTTGAATTTATCCAGAAACATAATTTATTCACTAAGTTATAAATAGATTAGAAACTACTCGTCAATTGTAAAATGGAGGAGTACCTACGTATGAATGAATCGATTATTATGTCTAATCTATACTGTTTTTTGATCTGATAAAACAGGTACCACCTTCTATGGTTTCCACAGCTTTAAGTAAACAAAAATAATGATTAATGTTATCTTTTGAATTCTATCATTGTGGCTAATTAATATATATGTAGCGATGCGTCAGTGGCCTTGATAATTTAAGGATTTTAAAATATAGAAAGTTATTTTTATTGTTATTATTCTGCAATTCTTGTTTTATTAATATCAAAGACTTAAAAAAGAAATCAATCTAACTGAACGAGCCTTCAATTTAGAAACGTTGAAACTGCTATTGTTTAGTTTCTTCTGGAATTTTGTCTTTAGCGTAAAAAGTTTTGCAAGACCTCTTTTTCCTAGCTTTATTAAATGTTGGATTTAAGTTAATTAATCGATATAAATATTTGTTTCAGTCAAGTCGAATGGTCAGTACCCCACCACACAAAACTGAAATACACTCAAATGTTCAATACCACCGATAGAACCAGAACGGGTTTCCTCTCCGGAGCTCAAGCTAGGAACGTTATGATGCAGACCAAATTACCGCAAACAACTTTAGCACAAATCTGGTAAAACTTCAACTTATTAACAAGATTGTTATCTTACTCTAATTTTTGTTTAGGGCTTTAGCTGACATGGACGCCGATGGCCGTTTAGGTTGCGAGGAATTCGTATTGGCCATGCATCTGTGCGAGCAAGCCGCCGTTGGTGTACCGCCACCTACTACTCTACCACCAGATCTCATACCACCTTCATTCAGGAGGGCACCGCGGACCTCTTCGAGAACAGCTTCAGTTTCTAGTCAAGGCAGTGTACAGTTGGATCAAGAGGTTGGCTCGACGTTATCACAAAGTAATTGAAATGTCAATTCAATTCAGGTAACGATATTCCAAGTTGATATTTATTGTAGATACTTTTGAAGATAAGCGGAAAGAGAACTTCGAGAAAGGCCAGGCTGAATTGGAACGAAGGAGGAAAGCGCTCCTGGATCAACAGCGAAAGGAAGCGGAGGAAAGAGAGAGGAAGGAGAGGGAAGAAATCGAGAGGCGCGAGAAAGCTAGACAGGAAGCGGAAAGGAA
>SMLS01042154.1:0-53554 GCA_004785975.1 Popillia japonica | reverse complement strand
TTTTTTTTTGTGAGATACAACCACGGCCTTATCACAAAGTTTGTATATATACAGGGTGATTTTTTATCCTCATTTACGCCCCACAGAAAGATTTATCGATCTGTGTTAGGGGTAATAATCATGGAGAAAGCAGTAATATCACCGTTTGTTATCGTATTTTTAACGGTACTATCGTAGGTACGCAGTTTTCTCCGCAGTCGGCGTTTTTCTTTCTAGAAACGTATTAGTTTAGGTATACTACGTAGGTACAATACACATATGTATGTATATAAAAGTGTATGTGGTGAACGTTACAGGAGAGATACGATAAAATATACGTAAAATGAAAAATGTCCGGGAAGGTAGTTCAATAAACACTGCGTTATTGCAAAATAAATCTTGTTGAAAAGATGTTGGATTGTGAACTATGCGTGAAATGATACTATCTGACAAGATGTTACAATTTTTGAGGGTAGAAAGGGATATATTATAGAGCCATCATTCTTGATATGTCCTATACGTGTATACATGTATTTACGAAACGTTTTCGCCGGCATTTATACATATATCTCCGTGTTCTCTTCGTTCCTTTTCGTTTAAAATCTCTATCCCAATCGATGGCGTCATTTATTTTCATATATATTGTATATAAGTTTCCTAATACGGCTGCCTACGTCTTATTAAATTCTATTTTTGAAAGTAGGTGGAAAAAAAGCAACTTTTGAAATTGACATTTTTCATTATACGTAGGAAAAAGTGTAGCTCCCATGTGACGCCGTGTTCTCAAGGAGAAAGGGACACAGAACAACAAAAAAAAAACGAAAGTTACAACAACTTACGGACAGGCGTTCCTGCTTCGTAGTTATCGGCGATCCGATTGTCAGATGCTCCCTGAAGATATACTCCGGACCTAACTTGCCGTATCTATTCTGTAATCAGACAATAATAGGAATAGCGGAGTCATAAATTTTATCGATTCGTAGCTACTAACTGTGTAAGATGAGCGAAAAATCTCGCCCTTTACAACAATTCTAATCAGATTAAAAGATATCTAGCAGCAAGGAAGAAATAAATCAAAAATACATTCAATTCCTGATCTATTTACAGGTGAAACATTTTGACACGGAAACTATGGGGCCTAATTCAAACCCAACATTAAGGAATAGAAAATTTCGTCAATATTTCATTTATCGATAATAACTTCAAGCCTAACAAAGTTCGCGTCGCAAATCAAATGTATACCGATCGCAATTTAACAGTAAAAAACAATGGTTGTCAACACGAACAATACCGGCGGCTATAAGAGCCATATTTCGAATACGCATTATACGAACGGTGACAGTTATAAGAGATCGCAATTACCACAGACGTACAATAATTCTTGGCACGTCAGTGAGCCCATACCTCACGGTACGCATTTGCCGGTAACCGGCGCGGTTACCGGCAAAGAGGAGACTTTCTGTTGTAAATGCTTGCCGAAAAATGAACAAGAACAGACCGAGTTAAGGTACAGTAATTGCCCACAATCGACTGCTAGCATGGTAGCTTCCTACGGTGTTTATTACGATTCCGGGTTGAGATCCGAAGACGAAGCCGGTTTCGTACCGCGATCCAACGCGTATCGCGGCATCGTCGTGAACGCTTCTGGTGGCACGAGCGTGCTGCACACCTCGGAATCAGCCAACGACGATTCGGACCTGTGCGTTTGGTGTATGAGCAATCAATTACCGTCGAATACGGCGACCAACTCCTGGTGGATATCGTGGTGCAAACCTACAGTCCTGCTGCTCCTCCTAGTTCTGCTGGTCGTGCTCTTCGTCCTGGTGTCGGGGATACTCCTGTATTTTAACTGTACGTAAGTTGCATGCGTCTTGTTGTTGTATTTAATTTTAAGCGTTTAAACGATCGGAATTCCTAATCAAATTCTCTACATAATCTCCTGCTGTTTGTGCAGTGGCTTCACGTATTCTGTTCTTTCCTTTTTTTACAGTCTAACGTCTACTGGACATTCCCGATATCGATTTAGTTGCGCGTCCCTCTCTAACCCGGGTGCAAGAAAAACTCGCGTAAAATCAGAGGCGAAATTCGCAAGTTAATGTCGGAATTTTACCCGCACGTCGCGATACTTATCGCCGTTTTGTATTCTGCTGGAAAATCAACTTGTTTACCGGAGTAACTGATCATTATCCTATTAATCAAAATCGCGATGGATGGCCGGGTAGAAATTAAAAGGGCGAAATATAGGAGGGTATTATTTTCGTAACGCGCGACACGTTCGTTTTGTGGCGACGATCGTAAATCAAACGTTTTTTCACTTTCGGATGAAATATAGCTAAAATCGTTTTAATATTAGTTTATGCGGGCTGGTTTTGTCCAAATTAGGAATCTCGTAAACAACATTGAATAAAACCTGAATCTCTTGAACTGGCCTCTTAAGAGAGATTCAGCTTCTTTGCAGCTGATGTTTATATTTTTTTATTACAGACGCATCCTACAAACCGAGGTCTCATCCTGGCGAAGGTAAGCATAACGTCGTTTCGAACTTGTGTAAGCTTTGATTATTGTAACGTTAAGGCGAACAACTAATTTAGAAGTTCCGTTTGTGTGCGTACGATATTAATATCGTAAGGATTCTTTCCTTCTTATTTTAATAAGAGTGCCTGAACGCGAACGAGCGTATAACAAAGTTCGGACCGGCGAAAACCTTTATAATATTCATACATTTGAGTCTGATATCCGTTTCAGAACCTTGCGAGAAAACGTTTTGCAATTGGGGGGCTCAATGCAGTATCGGATCCGATGGCAGACCATTCTGTCAATGTCCATCGCATTGCAAACAATTTTCCGATCCGGTGTGCGGTACTGACGGTAAAACGTACGAAAACGAATGCCAACTTCAAGTAGCCTCGTGTAGAGCTCGCCTAAATACCAAGACTAAGTACGCAGGAGAATGCGGTAAGTTTCTTTTTGATTTTTCCATTGCATTCAACTGAGCGAGCTAATGAAATTAGATGTTGAATAGAGGTTTTAGTTGCTCCCATGCTAACGATATTAGCAGCACTTAAATATGACGTCAAAGTAATTGCTAATTACCCTTTGCTAGTAGTGGTTTCGATGTATTAAATTTAAGACGCATTTACAAGCACTTTACACATTTATATTTTCGCATTAAGATGCTCACATTTCTGTGCTCGAAACAAACCCTCGCAACGTTGATAAAAAGAAACCCTTATCACGATCGCTACTTGACAAATTTCTTTCTTAGCTCCCTTACGTAATCCTACCGAGGGTCTTAGGATTAAAGAAATATTCTTTTCCCTCGACAAGGTTCGTGTATCTAAAATCTAACGCCAATAAATGTGCCGGCGTTCCCTTACGACGGCCTATTCTGGAGCCATCATTTCGATAGCTTTAGCAACCGTGAAAATCGCGAATAATCCCGAATTGCACTTCTGAGCGTAATGAAATATCTTAAGCCGAAAGCGTTGGGCACTCGCATCGACGCATTGCGCAATTAAGTATCGCGTTATAAAAAAAAATCGGATAATTACGCAGTTTCCGTTTGAAAAACTTGTTTCCAACTTTCGTAAATTAATCATCAAGTTTGGGCCATAACATGTTAAGTACCATCATAAATTCCGGGTGACTTGAAAAGTTTACCCTCTTCCCTTTTTTTTATTAGTGCACAATGATGTTTGAAGTTTACGCGCAACATCTTAAATTTAAAATTTTCCGCTGCGTTCAAGGGAAAGTGGCGGTGGTGGCGATAGGTATCGGTCCGCTATACTAAGACGCCCGGTTAATTAAATATATTTTAAATTCGATCGTAAAGTTTTGCGGGAAAGTTGTTATTAGAACAAGATTATCTTAAGAGAATAGAGAATATTCATGCATCGCCGGTGAATTGCAGCAGGAGATGAGGATTTGTATTTGAGTTTGGGACGTCGCGACGCGACGTACAGTATTTTTATATTTGTCCGTTCCGTTTGGTGTGTTTGTCGTAAGTTTTCCAGCGCTTCGGGAAAGTTAAAATCAATATGGCGCCTGCTCGGCCTGTCACGCTACTGTTGGCTGCAGGTAGCTACGCCGCAATGGTAAGCAATGGCAGGCCAAATGATCTTTTCAGTGAAGCTTCAGCCCGTGCCCTGTACGCGCGTTCGCACTGAGTCGGCATCGATCGTACTGTTTCGCCTCGTATCGCCGAAAGCGTTTTCTGTGCTTTTTTCCCCCATCATCAATTTACGTTTCAATCAATTCAGGCGTATTTATTTCATTATTAGGTATTTTCTAGCCTTCGAAACGAAATAGATAGAGTCCGACTTTAGGGAAGAAAACGACTTTTCGGAATTTTCTAAGCTGCTCTCGAGCCCCTACTTTTCCAATATCGCCGCGCATATCTCGACTCGACAGCAATAGTCATGAATGATGCATTATAATGCAAATTATATTGGTTTTCTTTTAGGAGTAGAATTCCCGGAAACGGACGTAGAACGCGGACAAGCCGTGTTAGCCTGCGGCAGTATCTTTTTCCTTGTTATAATTCGTACTTCTTAAAGGAAATGCGGGGGACGAGATCAGAGGGGGGAAGTTGATTATAATTTCTAAAGTTTTTTTTACAAATCAAATCGCTTTATCCTCCCTTTTTTTTCTTTAGGCGAAACTTTATATTTCAGCAGGCTCGAATTTCCAATTCGTTTCAAAATATCGTAAATCCGATTTTAATAAAACGCAAACGACACCTTTCGTTCGAATGGAACGAATAAATTTCTCCTACACCAACATACTCGTTCTGTGTATTATTTTCGAATACGAAACGGTATTAAGTTGTTACGTTTACCCTAAGGGTAAGTACCTTTACTCGCCAAAACGCGCTTAAATAATTAAATCATCTTCGTAATGTCTGCTGCGTTTTATTCCAGAACAAAACGATCCGTGCCAAGACAGGCAATGCGGTTTTGGAGCCCGATGCGTACCGACACCGGACGGACACAATTACACCTGCCAATGTCCCGACAAATGTCCAAATTACGGCGACCACATTACCTCACGCCCTGTATGCGGTTCGAACGGCGTAGACTACAAAGATCAATGTGATTTGCAGAAAAACGCTTGCACCACCAACACGAATATCACATTAAAATTCTTCGGCAAATGCGGTAAATTCTATTTACATACTTAATTATCATCAAATCGAACAATTAAAATCTCCCTCCTTTCCGAATTCGCCTTTTTCCGAATTTCGACGCCGAAAACCTATCATCCATTGATCCGGCGAACTTCTAAAACTGGAGCTGTTAGCGGAAGTTGTTTCTATCCGTCCTCCCTTACACCGTCGCATTCGAAGTTGGGCCTACAAAAAATAGTCTTGGGGACGCGCGGTTTCAGGATAGGACGTAGAAATGTGATATTATTAATTGTAATTTTATAGATCCGTGTGCCGGGGTTGAGTGTGCCGAGCCCGAAATTTGTCAACTTGACGAACATCGGAACCCGGTATGCAGATGCGGGGAATCGTGCCCTTTAGAATTTACGCCTGTTTGCGGCTCCGATGGGAAAACTTATCAGAACGAATGCTTGCTACGGCAGGAAGCGTGTCGAGCGAGGAGGACGCTTAACATCATCTACAGGGGAAAATGCAGTTCAGGTTGTATAACGGCGAAGGGCAAGAAGAGTTCTAAAACAAAATCTCGTCGTCTATTTCTGCCATCCCTTCTACGGTCACACTTCCTCAGGGGATTCTGTTTCAGAACTCTAGCTATTCTATTACTCGCGTACGAGGTCGATAATATTAACCGGATGTTGCAGGTGTAAATCCGTGTACGAGCGTCGAATGCTTGTTCGGCGAGGAATGTATGATAAATAAATATGGTATAGCCAGATGTGAGTGTCCGCCTCAATGTGAGAGAGTGATGAGACCCGTTTGCAGTAAAGACGGTCGTACATTCCCTTCGGAATGCGAAATGAAAAGGTCGGCGTGTCTAACTCGGACGACAATCGAAATAGCGTATACGGGAGTCTGTGGAGACATGGGACCCTGTACCGATCACGAATGCCCGTTCGGGGCAGCCTGCGTTGAACGATCGAACGTCGCGCACTGCGAATGTTCCCCATGCCCCGAGGAATTCCAACCGGTTTGCGGTTCCGATGGTATTTCTTACGGCAACCGGTGCAAGCTACGACTTGAGGCCTGCAAGCACCGGAGAGAAATCAAACCGCTATACGACGGTCCTTGTAGTACGTTCGTTTCTTTCGTCCTATTTTCCTCGTGAGTTACGCCCGTATTTTCCAGATGATTGCGAGAACAAGAAGTGCGAATTTTACGCGGTTTGCGAGTCCGACGGCGGTTCCGAGGGTCGATGCGTCTGTCCGTTGTCCTGTAAGAGCGACGTGAAGGTATGCTATTACGGCGATAAACGACGAATAACGCTATTTCCATCAACGCTAATTACAGCTTGTCGATACCACTGTGTGCGGCACAGACGGTATAACCTACCCGAATGAGTGTCAGCTCCGGATATCGTCTTGTAAGACGAAACAAAACATCGTAGTCGCGTATAAAGGAAATTGCGGTAAACTCGTCGAATATATCTTAAAACTTTGTGCGATGCTGTTTTGTTACAGATCTTTGTCAGGGAGTACAGTGTAAATTCGGAGCTCGATGCGAGGCTGGGGAATGTATATGCCCTACGAACTGCGAGGGTTCAGGCGACGAACCGGTCTGCGCCTCGAATATGATCACCTATCCCAGCGAATGCGAATTACAAAAAGCTGCCTGCCTTCTCCTATCTACAAAAGCGGCGACGGCTCCATTGAGCGTCGTTTTCTATGGAGATTGTCGCGAAAGATTCCCACTAACATTTAGTGAGTTATAAAAAGAGAACCAACATTATATATTGATATGACAGTATAACAATTTTTACGCGATAAAAATTTTTCGACCGCGATAATAGCGGCCGGAGTCGAAAGAAGATGATGAGGGAAAAAGAACGACACACAAAACATTTATCGATTCTGCGAACCATCAGAAAGAATATCTATATAGAATATCGGTCCCCTTTCTTTTTCAAAAGAAAAGCTTTCGTTTTATCGGCGACAAGAATTTTTATACTTCTTCCTTTCTGTTACGGATTATTTTTCAAAACGATGTCCTTTCTCCTCTCAAAACGTTCAACATATTTTCGAAATTAATACAATTTTATTATTTACTTAGCAACATTCTACGCATCTACAGTACAGAATACTACCGAAACTGGAATCGAAGTCTACACAGGTGCGACGGATAGCTTCACAGGTTTAACCGGATCCGATAGGAACGCGGCGGAAAAAGAAGCTTGCCGAGATATTCACTGCGATTTCGAGGCGACGTGCGAATTGGGTCCGGACAATTTTCCCAGATGCATGTGTCAATTCGATTGCTCCGACATCGCCGTTTTTCCCAAACCGGTTTGCGCTTCCGATCTACGAATTTACTCCTCTCTCTGCGCTATGAAGATGGAAGCCTGCCAGAGGCAGGAGGAATTGCGGTTGAGACCGTTAGAGTTATGCCAAGGTATGAAAATGACGGACCGATACGGTACGGCAGCGAAATGATAATTTCTCGGTAATAACAGGTATGGAGGTGAAACCTTGTAACGGGGAAGTTACGTTAATCGATCCTAATACTGGCAGAGAATTAGATTGCGGAAATGGGCCTAATCGGCAAGATTGCCCATCTGGGAGTTACTGCCATCAAACGACGCGGTTCGCCAGATGTTGCCATAAAGGTAAAACGCAAGTTAGTGTGAACGATGTTCATGCTTTCTTCATATTACAATTTTAAACCAGATCAAAGCCACGTACAGCAGAAAAGTTGCGAGGATTCGTGGTTCGGATGCTGCCCGGATAATAAGACCCCAGCTAAAGGTGCCGATTTCGCCGGATGTCCATCTCTTTGCGGTTGCAACAAACTCGGATCTTATTCGGATACTTGCGACCCCGAAACTAAAGAGTGCCGCTGTAAGCCTGGCGTTGGAGGTGCTAAATGTGATAGATGTGAACCTGGTTATTGGGGATTGCCGAAAATATCATCCGGTCACCAAGGCTGCACGCGTACGTTAAAGAAAATGAAATTTAAAAAGCTGAAATATAAATTTAAAACTTAATTTTATAGCCTGCGGTTGTTCATCCTTCGGCTCTGTACGCGACGATTGCGAACAAATGACTGGGCGATGTGTCTGCAAACCGGGTATCCAAGGCCAGAAATGTACCGTCTGCACTAGCCACGATAAAGTTTTGGGTCCTAATGGTTGCGTACCGGGTAGGCACCCTCGCAATAAAATTTGTGCTTTTTGTACCCATATCCTTTCTCCTACTTTATAGTAGATCTATCGACTCCGACGCCAACGAGCTGCGACGACCTCACCTGCCATTTCGGGGCACTCTGCATCGAAAAATCAGGAATAGCTCTCTGCGAATGTCACGGCGATTGCTCCGAAGAGATCGAGCCACAAGTATCTATTGACATCACCGCACTTCTGCATAAAACTATTTCTACCCTCTTTTCCAGATCGTCTGCGGTAGCGACGGCCAAACCTACTCCTCAGCGTGCCAATTACGTTTAATAGCTTGCAAACTGCAAAGGGACATAGTCGTCCAAGCCTTCGGTACATGCAAAGGTAATAAGTCAGAGAACGCTACTGATCGAATTTTCTCTAATCATTCATTCAAATGTTTGCTCGAATAGAAGATATGTTCGCTAGTACCGACTGGCCTGTACGTCGTTACACTCCGGTGCATTTCACTCAACCGGACGACTCGAACTCGCCTCTATCGAAGTCTACGCGTCATTTAGCTCCGGATACGCGATATTATTACGAGAGGAGCGGCTCCTTCTTGCGGCAACCACAACGCCCGGATGATTCGAGCGAAGATGGCGGACCAGCGAATAATCCTTCGGCTACGGGATCCGAGAGTAATCTACGCGGTGAGAAAATCTAATTTAGTCTAACTTAATTAATGTATTACCTACCTAACTGATGAATGTAGTTGTGTAATCTAGTGTGATAATAAAATAAAAACAACGAAATGAAATTGTGGGCAATTATTTACAGTCAAGGACTGTATCGAGTATCCTTAAAAATATTATTATACAATATAAGTATTTATCCAGGACGAACCAACGCTGCTTCCTATGTTCCAACCCCCGCCACAGTCCGTGTCACAGCTCTACTGGGCGATTTATGTTCCGATGACAACGATTGCTTCATTAAGTACAGTACCTGCATTGGCGGCGCCTGTATATGCCTGCCGAAATATTCGGAATCCCCCGATAGACAGGAATGCATAGGTAAATCAATACCATCAACCAAATAGACTTAATACTATTATTTCCTTCGTTCAGGTGATCCTGCTCCTACTGACCATTACAGACCTTGCAGTTCAAGTCCGTGTCACCAGAGCGGCACATGCCTCGACCTCTCTACAGGCGCGTTTGCTTGCGTCTGTCGCGAAAACTACACAGGACAATATTGCCAAAACGAAATAATCGTAAAAAAATACGAAGTAGCAGCATTCGATGGGAGATCGTACATTAGGATGAGACCCTTAAAAGCTTACCATAAATTAAGCGTAGAGATCGAATTTAAAACCTACACCAAAGACGGAATCATCCTCTACAATCAACAGAGATCTGACGGCCTAGGAGATTTCGTCTCTTTGGCTATAATCAGGGGATACGTCGAATTTAGATATAATCTAGGAAACGGGCCTATTATAATCACGTCCTCGAATAAAGTCCATTTGAATCGCTTCCATAGAGTTATTGTTAAGAGATATCACAGAGATGGTATGCTCAAATTAGATGAAGGTGAAGATATGGCAGGTCAATCGACCGGCTCCTTAAAAGCCTTGGATCTAGTTGAGGATGCTTTCATCGGATATGTGCCTCTAAATTCATCCAAGTATGTAATTCTTTATTATATATTTTTTATTTTAATTAAGTTGTTTCAATTTCACAGGGTGTTCGAAAATATAGGAACGAACGTAGGTCTGCACGGTTGCATACGAAAGCTGCGAATCGGTAGGAAAACCGTGGAGCTACACGAAAGACGAGACGAGTGGGTGGTGCGGACGGAAGGCATCCGCGAATGCGATGACAACCCTTGTTCGAGCTCGCCGTGCTTAAACGGAGGCACCTGCAAGACGATCGATACTAACGAAGTTTATAGATGTGAATGTAGCGATCATTACACGGGAGATCTGTGCCAAGATTTTATAGATCCTTGCCTGTCGAATCCGTGTGGGGATGGGATGACGTGCGTGGCGTATCGAGACGGCAAGTTCTCTTGTAGTTGTCCTATCGAGCATGTAAAAGGGGTGGTTTGCAGGACAGGTCCGTATTAAATAGTCTTTTAATCGATATTATTGATTATATTTTTTAGATATGACATCGATTCCGCAATTCGACTCGTCAGCTTTTATAGAGTACCCTCCCCTGAAGGGCGTTAATAAGGGGTTTAAGATAGATATCGTCTTCTTAACTAAATCTCTAAACGGGCTCATATTATACAGCGGGCAATCGAAGAGCGGAAAAGGAGATTTCATCTCGCTAAATTTAATACGAGGATATCTGCAGTTTAGGTTTAATTTAGGCAGCGGAATCGCCAATATTACGTAAGATGCTTATTAGAGGGAATCAGCAGGATGTTAAGTGGTGGTATTTTTAGCTCGAAGGAACTCGTTGTTATCGAGAAGTGGTACACAGTTAACGTGATGAGGAATGGAAGAGAAGGAGCCCTACGTGTGAATAATGCTAGTGTTGTAAGAGGAGAGTCCTCGCCACCACTATCTCAACTCAATGTGGATTTGCCATTGTATATAGGAGCACCAAGGTATATAACCTTAATTCCTCGACCAGATCGTGAGTTCTGATATGCTCTGTAAAATGTCTTCCAGATCCTGGCAAGATGTTCATCGATTATCCGCGGCTTCGAAAGGTTTCAAAGGTGCCATACAAAAAATTGCAATCAACGATAGAATCCTACCATTATCAGCAAACATGGCAGATTGCTCTTACGTGTCTGTAAATAAAGTTGGTTGCGGTCACAGGCTGACGATCTTCGACGGCGACCCGTGCCCCTTAGGAAAGAATCCGTGCAAAAATGGAGGAGTTTGCATACCGAACGTGAGCGAATACGATTGCAAATGCGAGGGGAACTTTAAAGGGAGTCATTGCGAATACGGTAAGAATTTACTCAAGTCGTGCTCATATTTATACTCACTCAATTCGAATCGCATCTAGGAATCGACGAGAGTTTGCCTGTTAAATTTACTGGAACGAATTATTACCTGTATCGATACCGCAGGTAAGTAGATTAAGTTTTTAAGTGATGCAGTTGCGTTGAGGTGATTTTTAGCGATAACGGCACTAATGGCGGCGAATATTCCGATTATCTAATCGACGGGGATCTAGAATCGGAAGGCAATTCCTTAGCGAATAACGACGACCTATACGTCTACTACGACGATAACGATAATAATTTTAAAAACGAAGAAACTAACGAAATGTACGAAATACGATTAAGTACGTGGAGCAACGATGGGCTAATTCTGTGGAGAAGCCCGAATACCACCAGCACAGTACAGGAGCAATATTTAGCTTTAACTATTACTGATGGATATCCTGAAGTGAACTACAGTCCGGGTACGGCCCGGAAAGCCTTCAAAACCGTTAGGTAAGTCGTTTAAATGTAATGTTTGCGTGTGTAAGATGTTAATTCGCAGAGCCAAAACAACGATTAACGATGGGAAATGGCACGTCATCCGAGTTAAGCGGAAAAAACGCGCCCTCTTCATTTCCATCGATGGGAAACCGCACATTTCCGCGAACGAAGCCAAAACTTCCAGCATCACTAGTAGTTCTGACTTGTGGTTCGGTGGAAATCCGTTTCTTCCTCGAGGATTGCCTCCAATCTACTACAAGGGCTTCGTCGGCTGCATCGAGTTCGTTAAAATAAATAATCAACCCCTCGACATGGTGAAAACCCTCAATAACGAACGGATTCGGTTCTGTCACGATAACGAAATCTAAAACTACCAAACTATCGTAATTTTAAGTTAGTACTTACTTTATATAATAAAGGAGATATATCTATATTTGAGTAGTAGTCGTACTTAAATAAACGTGAGACTGATGTTGTACTACTAAATAAAAAAAAAAACAAATAAATTCAATTACAACTTACAAAATAAAATAAACTGAGAGAGAGAGACGTTCGATTTGAAACGAGATCATGATCGTCACGATGATACAAAATACAATTACCCCTATATATAGCTATAATACGCTTGTTATAGTGAAATATTTCATATGTATCAAACCAGATGATATATATGTATATAGAATAGATATAGAATATATACATTGCGTACAAATTGGTCTACTGCTAACACCGTGGTAATGTTTAAAAATTACGGGATTAGCAGTGGCCGCCCTGTATGCTTCTGAAAAGGCACAGGCAACTCGAAAATTTTGGAATTTAGAGTTAGATGTGCTCCCTAGTTAATATCGTTTTGTAAATTTTACGTAAACTCTCTTTAGAGTTCTGTTTTTGTTATCTGTTTTTTTATTATCTAGTTATAGGTAGGTAGTAATAAATTCGTCCTTTCCGAGATCCTTGCGTATCTCTCCACATATCAGATTCTAATTGATACATATGCGAAATGAAGAAAATGTCATTTTATTAACGGTAGACGCACTATCTATTTATCGAATGACAGTGTAGTGAAAACAGAAGGAAAATATGTTTAGGTATTACGTATGCGCTCAGCATGTCATCCTGTCAATTTCAACTTAATAAAAAAAAGAATATACTCTATATATTTACATTAAACATCTTGTTAGTGTAAAGGCTATCGTTGTAAGATATTTTTGTGGCAGTGTAAAATAAAACGTTAAGAATGATTTATTAAATACTGCTGTCAGGTTGCATGCCTACTTACAGTGGATATCAGGCACTGTAGGTATGTACTATAGCTGTATATTTCGTTTTCTTCGCGGGTCATTTCATGTCAACTATCCAACTTTTTCGAAACAAACCGATTTTTCTAAAAAGATTCTGCAGGCGGGGCATTTTGCTGAAATTTTTGATTAGATTGAGATGAGATGACTCTAATCTTGACATTCTTCCTATAAATTTGTGTTGCCCCATCGTAACGAAGAGAAAATAACATGAAAATTACTTACGTTGTATATTGTATATAAAGTACACGTGGCAGAGCTTAATATCGAAATATTTACAGAAACTTAGAGACGGAAACGTATGTAACATATTAAAAAAAAATTGAACGTAGGGGAAATATAGAATACTAATTATACGTTGTATATGTATGTATAATGTTGAAGTAACGATTTCGATATTTATATAAACCTAGACAATTTGCGGTACCTATAATTTAAGGCCGTTTTTAGTTTAATATGGAATATTATAATTGCTATAAAAATATATTTTTTTCCTAATGATGTAAGCTTTGATTTTAACCACCTCTACATCTCCCATCTAATCAAAATAATTCGCAAATTTCTCATCAGATTTTGTATTTCGCAAAGACATAAAATGTTAACATTAGAATCATAAAAATACTATCATATGCTCTAAAGGTATAATAACGCTATATCTAAGGAATGTTACGACTACTTAATTTACATGATACGACTTATAAATAATAATTAAAAAAAAAGGTTTGTTTATTTATTTATTATTAGTGGACGGACCGTAAGAATAACGAGCGCTAGCTGTTCCGACATCCGGTTCGATCGTAGAAACGTAATCCTGGTCGTCTCCGGTGCGAGCCTGGGATTCGTCTACGATAGCGGACGGATCATCTTGGAGGTTGACGTTGGAGTAAATATTTTTCTCGTACGGACCGTTTGTGGACTGATCGAAATCCGAATTTTCCTTACTAGTGCGAACGATTTCTACGTTATCGATCTTTTGCGCTGTCCTACGATATTTGGGCAGAAATTTGTTAATTTCTTGGCTAACGAATAGATTCTTTTTTTCGGGCAGTGTGGGCGATGATGATATGTACGGTTTCGTCGTTGTCGTTACGGTAAATGCCGGCTTGCTACGAAAGAATGCAAGAGAAAACAGCTCAATTCTAAATTAAACTTAATTAACGTATCAGTATCGGGTCAGTAAAAGCGTGTATTAATATTATAATGATTCGTTAAGAATTTATGAACAAGCAAGATTTTTCGTTTAAAGCCATTGACCAACCACTATGCTTCCACCTGGGTTACAATATTATACGTACTGAATGAGAGCTAAAAAATAATAACAACTAAGATACAAATGTATATTGTTAAATAATCGAGAAATTAACGAATGACGTATGTATGTATTTATAGTACCCAAGGTGGGGTGCTGTGGGGCTCACCTTCTTACCCCTGCGCTGAAGATACAGGTATTGAACCATAATTGTAATAATAGCATCTGGTTTGCTCACAAATAAAATCCTTCACGGCCGTGCAATAATCCGTATCCCATTCGAAAGATGGTGCCTTCAAGGCCACGCAGCTATGTAAAGAGTCGCTGTCCCCGCTGTAACAGAGTAAAAGAAGATGAGAACGAAAAAAAGTTAAAAAAAAATAAAAACCAGTAAGTCGATGTGAATAACCTCTAACACTTATTCAAATACCTTTCTCTAGCAGTTCTTTGTGGACTGGTACTACCGCTCGGGATATCGGACGTGTTTTCGTTGAGCGGCTTCTTCATGTAATTAAAGGTAGCGTTGAATGGTAATCCCGTGCTCATCCAGAGGAACATATCCGTGCCGAGGTTGTTTCCGGAAGTCCAAAAATCGAATTTATTGTACCCTACCGATTAACTCGTTTGTAACATACATACATACATTACATGCACATTTCGTTCTGTTAGAGACGCGTTATTACCTGCATTCGTCAAATACTGAGCTATAGAGTCGGCTTTCTCCCGCGTTTCAAAAGAGGCTAACTGCAAACCCAGCGATCGGCAATATTGGTAAGCCAGGAAGAAATTTAATTCTGGAGAATAGGGATTCATGCGACTAACGAAGTATTGCACGCCATCCAATTGTATCGTTGTTATCCTCTGGCCTTAAAACAAAAACGAAAATCTGCTATTTATAGATTTGTGGCGCGTTTAGCAGAAAAGGTGATGAATAATAGATGAGTTAGCCGGACGCGAGTATTGCCAGAAGAACGTGACTTCCTTGCTGTTTTTCCGGTCAGAACTAGACGACGTATTTTAATTTAATTTACTTTTAAATATATTCGTTGTTAAATTGATGTCGCGAATTATAAAAGGAAGATTGTAATTAAGTTATTTAACGGCGGCGATATACGGAGCGTAACTTACAAGAGAGCTGATAAAAATTGATTTAAATCGCGGTCCCGCGTAATCGTCGGACAAAGGAATGATAAAATTATCGTTTCTACTTACAGTAGGATGTCGTGAAGAAAACTAGTAATAATATAGTCGATACAACAGCCATTGTTTTCATGTTGAAGGATATAGGTACTCGTCGAGCCGTGGGGGCCGTTCTTAACGTGTATGCGTCTTTAGGTTGAAATCGTTCTCGCAAACTGAAGAGTTCTAGCAAGCGCCGGTTGCTTTTGTGCAGAGATTACCTGACACACCCTCCAACATCTCTTGTCTTCATTTTTTGACCAAGAATCAAATGTTCTTCTGGTTTTAAAACTAACTTTTCTTATTGTGGCTGTATAAAATTAACCCATTATGTTTGCTCTCTGAAATCATAAAACGAGATGTATTGTGCGTGTAATTATTTAGTCTTTGTTTAAAAATTTTAATTGTAATTCGTCGAATATGTAAATTTTTGAATCGAGATTTAATACGTCTTTGTTTAAAACGATCAATTTCGCTTAATGACATTAGAATTAAAATAATTTAAGAGCTATTGTGACTAATTATTATTACATTAAAAATAAAATATTCTCATATTAGTGCGGGTATATCTCTGAATTATCGTCTAATAGATTTTTTAGGGATTTAATTTTGATTGACTATATGTAGATAGATAATTAGAGCCAAAATAGCAGCAATTTCTTTTTGGGGTGGCTGTGATTTCTACGCCACCACAGACAAGGAACTCTTTGGTACCATAGCGTTTAGGAAGCTCCAAATTTACCAAAACTTTAGATACTATTAGCTAATACGATGGGTTAATATTAATATTTTGGAAATTATTTTAAGACCTCTACACAATATCGTGAGGCTGTTATCCTCTACTAATATTAGTGCCTGATTTTGACTACAGAATTTAGTATCTACTTTTGGTGAATCCAGAATAAGAATTAAACAATTTTTTGTTCTTGGGCTGTGGAGCATAAACGTGTAAAATTACTGAAAGAGAGACAACACGAACGTAAAGAGAGCAGGTGAACGGAGGCAAAGAACGAACGAGTCCTTGTCTTCGAGACAATGAAGATAATGTTAGAAGGTATTAAGAGAAGAAGAGGATCTCATTTGGTTTTATTGTTTCTCAAAGAAACCAAGGCAAAAAAGTGTATTCCGAGAATTTATGGTCAGGCAATGGGGAAAAAAGGAGAAAATACGAAATTACTATCCTAATAAATCTAAAATTACACCGGTATATATTAAATTTTATCTTTCAAACATTGACTATACCGAGACTTACATGCTGTACGTACGTGTAGTATATAATTTTAAACCGGCTTTACATTTTACTGTTTTGTTTGGATTTATTTATATACCTACTACTTGTGTGCGCATCGAGTATTGAAATGTAAGAACCTACAGTTAGTTGGAAGTAAAGAATGTCTAAAACGTACGCATTTCCAAATAAAATAAAATAAATGCAGCATCGTCTGTGCAAACCTTTAACGTTTCCACTTTCGATAGCCGTTCAGTTTTCGTTTTCGTTATCCTCTAGTTTCGCTTATTAACGCTTAATTAAAGCCGGTTTCGAATACTTGCGTGCGTAAAGACTAACGGAAATTTATAAATTTAGAAATTCGAAAAAAAGAGAACCTGTTCGTTCGCTGGAAACAACTACTTAAAATTTTTACTATATAAAAATTCTAAAACAGAAAGGAACACCAAACGAATATTCCCAGCTTTCGAAACCGGTCGAGAGACATGCTATACAGACAGAGTATGTATATTCGGCGAAAAACGTTACAGTTTGTAATGAATCCATTTCCTAAACTCTGATCCATTTTAAAATATACTGCCTTACTTATGTACATTTACCCTGGGGCGCTAATACCTACACGGCAAGGCTATACATATATCTAGGTCTTATATCTTGTAGATCACCGCTTAGCTCGATGTACGGTCAAGGTAAATTTAACTACTGGTCGAGCAACAAAATCTTCGATTTCATCTTGGAGAGCAGTTGTCGTAACGCTAAGAAAAACGAACTAGCGCTTGCCTATTCAATTTAAATCCTGTCGCGTTTTAAATCTCTATTCACGTTACTTTTTAATGTTAAAAAAAAATTAAATACAATGACGAATTAGCTAAAACTATAAAGGAACTCGCAAAAAAAGAAACCATCAGCTCAAGGAACCTAACCGATTCCTGCTGTACTTCTGCTAACCGTGTGGGGTCTTATCAGCACCCAGCCCTCAATTTGGAACTGAATTTAAAATTTTTGATTAGAATTGGTGCTGATGATGACACCTACATTCTAATACCGAAACTACGGGGAATGCCACACCATCTGCCCTCATACGACGAATAGCTCAACTACACAGTTGACGTTTCAGAATTGTGGGTGATTCGATTTTTTTAGTTGAATCAGTTTTTGAACAGAATGCGCTAGAATAAAAACAAACTACGACGGACGTCGTGCGATAGAGCGACGCCGACGGAGACATCGAAAATGAGTTCTGGAGTCGAGCCTACACAAAAATACAGGCCGATAACGTCCTATTGATTTTTCAGTAACGTTCGTTGAACCAATCACAGAGTTAGAACTATTTTTAAAGGGTGAGGTTGTTGTACGGTTTTTTAGTGGAAAACGCGAGCGTTTCACATGTAAAAGTGCGCGAAGGCGTCCAGATATCCGGGCCGCTTCGTGCTCGGTCCAACCACCGACTTCCCAATGCAGGTAGCCACGCTTTTCCGGGAGTCCAGCACATTGCTGGGTGCAAGTATGGAAGCGGGCGGTGGCACTATACCAGATTCGGTTGTCCCCAATCTCGGACCCGGAACACCATTACCCTACGATACGTACGGCCATCCTTATAACAACAAGTACAAATTGTAAGTGGATCGTGAATCGTGAGATTTACGCATTTTAATTACGTCTGCCAGCCTGTACGATCGGGATGTAAACATTATTTCATTATATACGCGGACACATTATTAACCTTGCCTCTCTGTATGCCCCTCCATTGACATTTTCAACATTTAGGTTTGCAAGCCCTAACAGAAGGAACTTGTCTGACTATTTTATAGCATTTCAAGCATAAATAATTTGATGTCAAGTAAAAATGGGCTGGTCTCCACTCAATATTAAAATTGAGATGGGGCAGGACCCCAAAACAAACTACTCACTGGGTGATCGAAGTGGATCCCTCTAATTATTTTCAAATTAATTTGCATCGATTACCTAAAAATGGATCTTAATGAATCTTAATCGCAGAAACTTCTAACAAAAATGTGTTATCGCAGTGATGCTCTGTCATCGAGCAAGCCTGCTTGGGCAAATTAACTCGATTCGAGGTTGATTGTGTGTTTGCTTGTTTGGTGATAGGAATATGAAAGTGGAACCCCAGGATGACGGCTACGAGACTAGTGCAGATCTGTTATTGTCGAACACTGCCAATATGAACCATAATGTGAAATGCGAAAAGATGGAAGACCCATACAGCTTCATCGACGACGATCCTATGCCAATGCTGGGTGTACCCCAGGGACCGACCTGTATAAATCCGGTGCAGCCACTGAACAGCCAGATAATGCCGGGACCGAAAAAGAGGGGCAGGAAAAAGAAAATCAAGTCCGACCAGTAAGTGACTTGTGTTGTTGTTGTCGTAGTATCGCGATTGTCTAATCGAATTGTTTGTTTCAGGCCGGAATTTCCCATGGATATGAACGGCATACCGAGACCGGTGAAGGAGAGGAAGAAGCACGATAGATTTAACGGTATGCCGGAGGAGGAAGTGTCCAAGCGGACCCTACCGGATCATTTGACTACAAACTTAGATATAATAATAGTGAGTTTCACGAATATGTATTGAACTTGAACGAGTATGGTTATTTTCGTTTTAATTTCGTACTCATGTAGGAGTAGTTCAGCTTTCAGTTATGTACTTACGATCTTGGCAAATTTCCACTGCTCTATTTTTATTTGTACGCGTTACAAGTCGCGATAAAACTCGATAAATTTTATAGAGCGCTTTCGTTCGCAGATCGGGATAAATCCAGGGTTGTTCGCCGCGTACAAAGGCCATCATTACGCGGGTCCAGGAAATCATTTTTGGAAATGCTTGTACCTGTCCGGCCTTACCTCGCAGCAGATGTCCGCCGACGAAGACTACAAGCTGCTGCAGGTCGGCATCGGCTTCACTAACATGGTACAACGCGCAACTAAGGGCAGCGCCGATCTGACTCGTAAAGAGATCAAGGAGGGTAGCCAGATACTGTTGGAGAAGCTGAAGAAGTTCAAACCCAAGATCGCCGTCTTCAATGGCAAGCTCATATACGAAGTGTTTTCCGGCAAGAAGGACTTTAATTTTGGCAGGCAGCCCGACCTGGTGGAGGGCACGAATACCGTAAGTACCTGGAGGATGATAATCGTTCGCTTTCGATGATACACAGTAGTTTCTTGCAGTACATGTGGGTGATGCCATCGTCGAGTGCGAGATGCGCGCAGCTGCCGAGAGCGGCGGACAAGGTGCCGTTCTACGCCGCTCTCAAAAAATTCCGAGATTATCTCAACGGAGTCATCCCGGACATAAACGAATCCGAAATGGTGTTTAGCGAGCCGAAGGTGAAGTCGTGTTACGAGGCGGAGCCAAAGTCGGATATATGCTCCGACTTGACGGATATTAGTAATGCTGTGATCAAAAGCGAAGACGGTAGCGGGGTCACCGTTGCCGTCGCCTGTAAGAAAAAGCGTGGCCGCCCGAAGAAAGTAAAAATCGAGGGCGAAGAGCCGGTCGTGAAGCCAGTGTCTAGGAAGTTGATGACGCAACAACAGAACAACAATAACTGTGATTTTCCGAAGAAGAAACGCGGTCGGCCTAAGAAAGTGAAAGCGGAGGACGCAGACATGAATACGGTACACGATAATGGCACGACGTCGAGCAACGTTTCTAAATGCTATTCTAACTCGTCTCCTATCCAATCGCCCAACAACTTCTACCAGATGGTAAGTCCGCCGAACAGCGCTAGTAACCTATACGCTCCTCAAGCGCCTCAATTCTGCCAATCTCCGAGGCCGCCGTACAGCCAGTCGCCGAGACCGCGCTCGCAACCGTTCACACACTCTGATCTGAGCTCGGAAATCAGCGCCGCAATCAGCTCGGAGCAGCTGGGTTCTCCGGCGTCTCCTAGCCTCGGCCCGCCCGATTTCGAACCGCCAACGAGTATGGCAGAGGACGGCGAGTGTAGATTGAGCAGTCCCGCGCCGTCTACGCCAAGTGAACAACAGCCACACTATCCGTACGCGCCACACCATCCGTACGCGATGGAAACGCCACCGGAACACTACTCGTCGCCGCGCCAACCGCAGGACATCGCCTCCAAGAGTTTGTCCGGCCTGGAATCGCTCGTCGATCAGATTCCGAGCATCGCCGAAGGTGAGCCGCCGTTAAGTGACAATTCCGATCAGTATGGCCCCGGCCAGTTTGGTAACTACAACGTGCCGTCGAGAAGTAGCCCCGCTCCGTACAATTACGCGGCGCCCGGTTCGGGTTATCCGTTGTATCCGACACCTACATGGAGTAGTCCGTACGAACCGGTGCCTCTGACGTACCCGCAGATCCCATACGCCCAGAGTTATGCCTCCAGTTTACACGTACCCGGTCCCAATTATCCGTACTATACCTATCCGCAAACGGCACCGACACATCCACCCGGTTACCCGCCGTACTTGGGCGGCTTTTGATTGGTTTCCGTCGTTGTGTATTCATGTTGTGTACCTGTACCATATATTCAGCTAGTACCTAGCAAGTCTGTCCGCTTGAATACAGTTGGTCACTTGCATTTCGACAACAGAGACTTGCACAGGGTAAATGGTGATATTTTTTTGTCATAAGTATTTTCTCTAAACTTTGAATGTTAGATAGGCCAAGGGTTACGTGCATTATTCTACAACAACGTACACAGATCTCAGTTCGAACGTGCACGCGTGAACGCCGAGTGTGAGGACTTGATAGCCGTTACCTACATATTATCGTTCTTCTTCTTAGTCATCGTCTACTTTTCCCCTACGACCCACGATATTGTTTCGACGAACCATCCACACATCGATTTATCTATCTATCTATCTACCTACATATCATCACGGGACGATGTTCCCTGGCAAATCCTGAATTTCTCTTTCTCTCGCTCGCTCTATCTCCTTGTCGGTCTTGTTCCCCATCTCCTCCCTCCGTTTTTCTTTCGTACGGACGAAATACTTGTTATTTATTTTTTATCATGATTAGTTATTAAGTATTTATTATCGCTATGATCGTCTAGGTCTAGGATATCTAGAAAAGGTTTTTTTCATCTTAGATACGCTCTGTTAACGTTAGTTGTAGTAATATTATTATTACCATGATTTCTAATTTATTTCACACAAACTAATGTTGTATATACATATATATATATAGAGAATTATCGAATATATACGAAAACTATTTTAATTTATTCGAATTTATCAAATCTCTCGAATAATTGTTAATTGTACACTCGTGGATGAATTTTCGCGTATTTGTTTGCGTTCGTCAGAGTTATCCGTTGGAATTATCAGGTTCTGTTTCAACGTGCTAAAGGTTATTCAGGAAGAAAAGAGTTGCACACCACACAGCTATCCGACTGATATTTGTCACGCTACGTCCTCAGTAAAATATGCGGCAGATTTATCCACGAATGTATTATCATTGGTTATTTCGCGTTAATATTCCAAGTTCCAAGTAATCCGAACGGTGTACGGTAATGGCCGGCTAATCGGAAGCGATCACACACACGCAGACTAATATTGTTTCATTTAAAACGAATTGTACAACGTAAGTTAATCCGGTGTTCACAGTGACGACGCTTCTATACGTACATACATACTTACATGCATACATAATATATATATATGTTTACTTGGAATCTTTTCGTCTTGAATTTAATAAAATGGATGTTTAAAAAGAAAAAAGAAAGCGAAGGAAGACGCATCTCCGCACGTGGATGGGTCTTTTCTCGCGGTCGCACGTTGTTTCTTATCGTTCATTTCGGTACTTACTACATATAGCAAAACAAGAAAAAAAATAAATGTCGTTTATGTCTTTATTATTGCGTATGTGATAAGAAAACATGGTATGTTTATATGTAAATGTGGTATTTTCAAAGTTAAAAGAGGTGTTTATTGTTTTAAACGATTTTATAAATTAGTTAGAGACGTGAAGGATTCTTGGCCTCCAATAAAGTAATGTTTTATATGTTGAAAAAGAACAAAAAAAAATAAATTAATTAATTAAAATAAATAAAGAAAACAAAGACACGTAAAAAATGAAGTAATCAAAGATATCATATCCGAATATTCCCATACAAAATGGTCTAGTCGAAAATACAACAAAAATGATATTTTTTAGCAGTTTAACGTTTCCTTTTAAGATTCTCGTAATGTATCTGCGAAGATGCATGTATATAATTGTTTCGTCTTGTATAACATTATTTGAAGCGAGAGATGTTCAAAAAAAATGTCTACTTAAAAGAGAAGAGAAACACGAAAACAAAACAAGTACAAGAGCTCTGTTAGTTTTTAGAATAACATTTCATCGATACGTTTTTCCTTTTCCGATCACATTTGGACCTTTTATCAGTATTAGATATACATACATACATACATACATTACATACAATACATATATGGGAAATGTACATCCAATAGGAGAAAAAGTACTTTATTTATTATAAATTTTATATATCACTATTTTAAAATACTGACGTTTTATGTGAACGAAATTGCGCAAAATAGGTAAGCGGCACAAACGAACACAAACTAGTCATTGTAGTAACTAGGTTTATAAGGAATGCGAATCCCAGCCGAACAATTACCTATTTTGTGTAGGACTAAGAAAAAGAAAACTTTTTAAAAATAAAAAAAAGAGTATTATAATGTTTTTTAGTTAAAATTTTTGAGTGATAAAAATATACGTCTTCTTCCAAAAATAATGTTTTCAATGTTATTTATTATAAGACCATCATTACGACACAGTTATATTTACAATTTCCTGCCATTTTAACCTAGTAAAACTATATGATACGTAATTTTTTTGTAAGATGTAAATAAATCGCAATATATGATAAAATCCATGATCTTTTTCATTCGCTTTGTCTTATCGAAGTCTATCAAAAAAATTACCGGGATGCGAGGTAAAAATGCGAACGTTTTATCGCGCATCTATCCCGTTTCACTTTAACCTTCCCTATTCTCACGTCTTCTTCGATAGTAAACCGACGAAACTACACGGTCAGATCGATCTAAGGAGGAGTAAGTACATACACCGGATGGGACAACACTATTAGTAGCATTAAGAGGGCAATAAAAATGTAGCGTAATGAAAAATATATATTATATATTAAATTATATTTACAATAGAACAATAAGGAATACCATCACTTTTTTCTCAACTTTTTAAAAAATATTTGCCAAAAACTTACTCTTATTATTACTATTATTACTCTTATATTAATTCAACTATATATTACATGCTTTTAAAAAAATATATCTACATATTATACATACACGTTTCAATTGAAAATTATTGAAATATGAAAACACAAACAAAAAGAATCGCGACGAAATTATTTACAAATAATCTCTCGTTTTATTATCGACGTTTCTCCCTTATTACTCGAATAACGCTAAAGCATTTTAAATGTTGGTAATCGAACCGTCACTTTATTGTATCGGTATTTCTTATTTTTCGTTTCGTTTTTTACTTTTTTTTTAATAATATTCGCTTAAATTCATATTAAAATATATCTTGTATATTACGCGAGCTTTGTCGATTGTCAATTTGCGCTTCTCATCGTTTTACATCGATACGTACAAGTACAAAATAGAGTGTGTGTGTGTATATGCGGTTATCGGCAAGAGTAATTTTTACATCGACGATTATCTTATTTATTGCTTACAATCACTGGTGTCCTCGTTCACGACAAAAAACTAGAGACCAAAACCAAAAAAAGACCATATCGAAGACATCAAAAGACGACAACGTAAAATACACATTTTTTAGGCACGTTCAGCATCATCACGTTCAAAATGTTGCTTTACCAACATTCAAAACAATATCCCTAAGAAAAATTCCTTACAAAAACATTAACAAGATATTAAGAATCTCGTTAGATTATAAAATTCTAACGCGAGCCTGAACTAAAGAAACGCTCCGGCCGGAAACGTTGATTTTCCGACCGGAGTACACGTATTGCATTTTTCTGTGTGTATATTGGACGATATGTCTATTTATATACACGTCTTACTTTTATTAACAAGGAAGAATCGATCACTACGCCTCTGGGGGCGGTTTTGTGGTTTGCTGTGCGTTATCGACTACGACTTTCTTGCCGTCGACGACGAACTGTATGTTCGGCGAGGAGCTGCGGTCCCTGCCGTCCTGATCCTCGAGGAATCTGTCCATAAAATCGGTGAGACCCGGGTGTAGCGTATACTTCTTCTTCTCCAATTTATTTTTGTTGGCGAAGATGTCGTGACGCTCCGATTTCTTCCATAAATAATAGAACTGAACTAACTCCCCGACCGACCTAGTTCTCACCTGGAAAATCGATTTCAACTATACTAGACTACCGCCAGCCTCTCGCGCTTACCTTATTCTGTTGAATCAAGTGAAAATTCTTTCCGTAGCATCTAATACCGGACTCGAAGTTCCGGCACTCCTCTTCCGACCAGAGGCTCATGCTGTCCGCGCTCGGAAGGACGTTTATTCGTATGCGTCGTAGCGCCTCCTCCATGTTGTGGCCGCACTGCTGCAGTAGGTAAAGGGCTTGTTCGTCGTCCCTCAGCTGGACGCCCATCGGTATCGGTGATTTATTCAAGTTCGCCTTCTGGAGGAAGTCTTCCACGAAGGCGATTTCGATAGGCTTAGGGTCCCATAACAGCTTGTCTTCGTTCTCGTACGGTAGAGCGTCGTCGTAATGGCACAAACCCTCCGGAATTACCGCTTGATAATCGCTACCGACCATGATAGTCTAGTGAGGGCAAATATACAACGGATACGTAATTTATTATTCAATTAATTAGCATGATATGATACGTTAAGAGTCGTTTTTGAAAAGTGAAATGACCTTATTAACCTTTCTCCATTCATCTTCGTCAGGACTGTAATCGTAATCCTCCTCCTCCTCCTCGCTCACCCGTGATCCAGCTGTGGAAAGGGAATTTGTACATTCTGTGATAATCAAAAATGTTACTCACATACAACGTAGCAGTCTCGATGCATCTTGGTCGTTTTCTGGTATTGTACCATATAATTGAGACAGTTTGGACGATTGCTCGGGGGGATCGCTTTCGCTTCCTTGTTCTTCCAGCATTTCGGATTGGACAGGACTTTCGTTTTCTTGATTCTCACCTTGGTAATATAAGGCGAGTAGTTCCTCTAAAGGCATATTGCTCTCCTGCGACATACAAATCAAATTAGGAAATGAAATAAAGCGGAAAGAGATGCGAAACCTTTTGCAATCTCTTTAATTCTACTGAGGGATCTTCCGCTTCTCCCGCTGCTAATGATTCTTCTTCTTCTAAAGTGCGTTCGTCATCGAAATCATTAACAAGCATATCAACTGAGGGGTCGAACAACTTATCTTTCGAAGAGCTATCTTTACTGTCATTGTTAGAAGCGGCTACGTCTCCCATGTTAAACATATATAACCATTCCTAATGGGGTTTCCTTACTCTTAAGTGCACACATATAAACAAATACATTCGTACAATTTGAGGTTAGGATCGAACAAAAACTAGCGCGCCAATTTAAGTTTTCTTCCTAGCACGTGTCATTTTGGTATCGCAGACGGTTCCTAAAACAGTTTCAATTTCATCTTGCCATTATCTTAATATTCCTTTCGATTATACATTTATTATTTAAATTATTATTTGTCTATGTCGATACAGACCAATCTCGTTTACGAACAGTTGTCAAATTGTCAAACACGGTAGATAGCGCTGTACTGCTGTAGCATGAAGGATCGATAATATCGGTTTCTGCTGCAACTATAAAACAAACGCAATAAGTATTTTGCCTGACGTTTCATTGTTAAAGTTACGTGAAGATGGCGCTGCATGTTTGGTAACCTGAAGAACAATGCAGAAGTTTTGCCAGAGGCGTATACGCAGGCCGATACTGGCTCGGAGACTTCAACGAGGCGTTGCAACAGCAACGTACCCTAATTTGAAAGGGTAAGCAATTAGACATAACTTTAAAGTTCGAAGATATTTGATTTATTGATAATACAATATTAATTCTTAAAAACAGAATGGAATTTAAAAATATTTATGGTAAAAATATAATAAAATTCGTGCTACTTGATACAATGAATACTTGATGCAGGTATATACAATGTAAAGAGGATAAAAAGGTTATTGCAATAACGAAAAGTCTGTCAATTCTGATAATTCTCTATGCAACAGACTCTGCTGTTTTATTAATTTATTCGCTTCCTCGTCGTACTCTATATATGTTATCCAATTATTGTACATAGACATTATCTGAAACGAAATTGTAGGTATTAGTCATTGTAGGGACAGGATCATGACATCTCTTACTTCATTATCAACTTTATTTAAGGCATTCTTAACTTCCTGTCGTCTCAAGTCCTTAGCGACAATCGTCCTTAATTTATTTAACTCAGATATATTGTGCTCGTTTACCACGCTTAATTCTTGCTGGCATTTCTTGATTTCCAACAGAATATCATCTTCGGGCGGATACGTTTTAGGCAAATCTTCTACATCTAGGATCCCCTGCTCAACCAGCTCCTTGCGCAATCTCCTATCCAAGCATACACCTCCTCTACTTCCATTATTGTTCTTAACAGTGAAATCTGACGCTAATGAAATTTATAAAAATTATTATTTCATTCAATTACAACTCAAGAAACAAAACAAAGAAAAAAAGAGACCTTTCAATTTATCGAAAGCTGACGGAAAGCTCTTGATGACCTTCTCCTCGAGTAACGCCGCCAATAACCGTTGAGTCAAAGGGCTGGAGAATGTGTCGATCATCCTATTTTCAAGACACGATTCGTAAAATCTCATCAACTATAACGAATAATACGTAAACTTACGCGTTAATACCGTTCCTTTTTATATCATTACTATAATTCATATTTTTAGTTTTAGTTGATTTTCCTACATTTGATAAGGCTTGTTCCTGATTTATAGTGCTCTCCGCCCATTCCATGGCGTAATGTTCGCCGACATCTGGTATTTTCACGTTAATGTCTTGCGAACATTCTTGTATCAGGTCATCTAAAAACTGAAACCAACCATAAATAAATGTTATAGAGTGCGTTTTTCAGCTACATACATTCACATCATCTCTGGACAACTCTGCACAATAAGGCTCTATGGACGACCAGAATTTGTCTGAGGTATCATTTCTGGGTAGGGTAACTTTGGGTACTTCATGCTTGTGTTGCAGATCGTTTATGAAGGAATTCACAAGTAGATTGTGATGCTTTGGTTTTACGACTCTAGTACCATTTTTACCCTCTTTATACTTGGATTTGTCATCTGGCCTTTTACGTTTCAGCGATTGCTAAATTTTAAAATAAAACCAAATTAGGTAGAGGGTGTTGCTACGATGTCGCTGCCTTACCTTTTCTATAAATTTGCCTCTCTTCTCACGTCTCTCCTCGACCCTATCAATAGATTCTACTTCAGACCGCAATAATCTATTGCGAACAGCACAAGTGGATAGCAGTCTTTCAAAATCCTGTTGCAATGCATCCAAATCCTCCATGCTGACGCCATCCTCGGGTGTTCTGGACAGAACTAATATAGAGAATTACTTAATCTAGTTTGGATGATTATAAGGGAGCTACTCACCTGCTGTGTAACGTTGAAGGATTTTAGCATTATCTGACTGCCTGATGAAAGGAAAACTAGCACTATTAGAATCACCTTCGAAAGAGTGTATATCGAATGGTTTATGTCTCGATGATTTTTGTTGTGATACATCTTTCCCTTTGCTACTGTACCGATTCATATTATTTTTTGACATGCTACTAGCTCTTTTCATTCCAATCATATCCGATTAAATAGAAACATTAACCGATTTCCTAGAAAACCAAAGTGTATACACATTAGATTTAGTTTACCATACAGCACCAGATGATTAATTACAACTTATGGTGTTGCCAAAGAGATGGCGCTGTAAGCTTTCAGCTGGAAAAACTTAGGGAATCCCAAATTTTCAGCACAAGATCAAAATCTCTATATTTTTTGAGCTTTTAATTAAAATCGTAGCTTTACGTTGTATAAAGTTTTAATTCCGTTTGATTTAAATTTCCCTCTAGACTGTCTTCCGTAATTTGGGGACATTTTACGTTTTTACCAGCTAAATCCCCTGCTGTATCGCCTGTTATTATTGGTTAGTTTTGGTGGGTTACTAAGGTAAGCAAATTGGGAAGAATTTGGTAAATGCGTAAGTGATTGTGTTTCAAACAGAAAATAATAAAAATGTAAGTAGAACCGTCCTATATTCTAGTAAAACTAATATTTTAAAAAACAAACTCGAAAACTTTTAGGGCCTTAACAAAACCAAAATCAGAAATGACTGCGGAGGAGTTGCAAGCCAGAGAAGAGGAGGAATTCAACACGGGGCCCTTATCAGTCTTAACAACGTCTGTACGGAATAACACACAGGTTTTGATAAATTGCCGCAACAACAAGAAGCTGCTGGGAAGAGTAAAGGCATTTGATCGGCATTGTAACATGGTATTGGAAAATGTTAAGGAGATGTGGACGGAGCAGCCAAGGCCGGGTAAAGGAAAAAAGAAAGCCAAGCCTGTCAACAAGGACAGATTTATATCAAAGATGTTTTTGAGGGGGGATTCAGTAATTTTGGTAGTGCGAAATCCACTCGCAGCTTCCAAATAAGTAAAATATAGATATCTAATTTAATTTTTTATAAAGAAACTGGATAACTACATTTTGTAAATGTAATTTGTACTTTTGAGGAAAAAATAAATTAAGTTTTTTTTCTAAACTCTGTTCGGATTTATTTAATACCTCCTGCATGTACACTCACCTGAAAGAAATTGTAGAACGATTTACATAGCGATTATATGTAAATCGTTCTACAACTTCTTTCAGGTGAGTGTACCTACTATAGGTGATAATCAAACAAAGGATATGTAACAAACAATTTTATTTGGTTTAAAATTAATACATCTTAGATAAATAATCAGAATAATTAATATTGCACATGATTGAAAAAATGCCCAAATCAAATGGACGCAATGTATGCCATGGATATGAATTTGAATTAATTTTTTTTTCAATAAAAGTAAATAGAAAGAACGGTCACATCGGCAACGCTACATGAAAATATAATTATATGTACAAAAGTGTAGCTGGGTATTTCGTCCATTGAAAAAATGATGATTTTTGCCGAACGTAACTGAAAAGACAAACGAACGTGTCAACTGAGACTGAGTTGTCGTAGGTAGTCGGGAAACATTCGACAGATACGTTATAATATACGTTAGTGCAGTTAAGACACGGAAGCCAATTCGGGGAAAAACAGAAAGGTAGATGAGAAGGCACAAGCAGCGGTATGGTCCGTCTCCATCATCGTTCACGCGGACACATCTGTCTCGTTTTAACGATAAAATAGTACATTAATTTTCTTTTAAATATATATATATACAACGATTTCTTTCGTTACATAACACACACATAGAGAACATTTTCAAATATATATATTTCTGTTTTGTATGTATATACATATATGTATTAATATATGCAGTATTACCGCTTTGATAAATTTAATTGATTTCGGGGACGAATAAGGGTGCGATGATGGAGATAGATAGATAGATAGATTGATAGTGTAGTATAGATGACGCAATACCCTGTGAATTGTACCGCGGCGGCGATTCGGACTCAATGATGACTTATAACAGACATCGAACGTGGTGTAGTAGTAGTAGTAACAGTAGTAGTAGTACATACACAAATAGATACGTACACATATTGTCAGGCACTGTGAGTAAGGCAATCCTACAGTAGTCAGTGGAGATAGGGTCATCCGCAGCTACACGGTAGGCTGAGCTGTTCAGCCTGGAGCGGCGTCCGGAACCGAGTCCGGAGCCGCGCTATATTTTCTCTTTTGTTATTTATAAACTTTTAAAACTATGTGCAAGGTTTGTGCACACAACAGTAGATAAAATATATGTATATATATAATATAATGTATAATCCATATATCATTTCATCATATATATCATTTGTTTTCTCTCTCGTATTTGTGTAGGTCAATATACAGAATAGATATATCGTACTCTGAAATCACAAACAAATTGAAAAGGCTACAACAATGAACACTCTAGGTTCCAATATGGGGAAGCAGTACATTCAACACAGACGGGCTCGGCGTCGTGCGACAGCCGGTGGACAGAGTACATTCGACCGAGGATGGGGGGAAAGCACCGAACGAGTATCTCATCTCGTTCCATCTTTCGTTAGTGACTGCATCCAGGCTAAATTAACAAGTGTACATTATAAATAGTATACTATTCATCTAAAGACATTTATAAAAAAGACACTAATTAATTACAAGAAAAATAATGGCACTATATGTTACGTTTATTGGATCGTGAAATAAAATAGAGAACGGCGCATCCCGTAACACGTAACGGAATCGTTTCGCGCACTCGCACTGCACTAAAAAAAATCAATCAATCAATCAATCAATCAATCAAAACGGGAAACGAAAACGGTAGTGATAAATCAGTTAAAAAAAATAAAACAAAATTATAAAGAAAGAACAAAACGAAAAAGGATCCATTTCAACACGACAACATTTCATCTCTCTCTCTCATCCGCTCCGAGACAATATAACAACAACGTTATCGTCAGGTGTCGATCGACTTTCCTGTTTGTTTCTCTTTTTCTCATCATCGTTCGCCTTCATCTCGTCTTGTCTATATGTATTTCTCCCTAAAAAAAATATCCATATTCCTCTGAACAACAGTTTATCACATGGATGACAATAAAAAAGTTATGTTGGAAAAAACAACTCCCTATCACTATGGCACTAAGCGATCCGCTAATCTTCTACGACGGCCATCCGTCCGCGAGTCGGGATCGCTTCACCATGGGTCCGTTGTCGTAATCTCCGCTGGACGGCGGTCCCGTAGGCGAAGGCATGTTGGTTGGTGTAACGCTGCCGGGTGTCGGCGTCAGTTGACCTGTAGAATTGGGCCGCGTATGGTGGCCGGTGTGAGTTAAGTTTAAACTGTGGACGTGCGAGTGATGCATGCTGCTTCCGATATGGTGGTGGTGGTCTCTCGGCGGCGATATCGGTTCGCTCTTGATCTTAACGGGCAGGGGTGAGGAGGCTGGCGGGGGCGTACTGCTCGATACGGACAGGTGAGGCAGACCGCTGCCGTGCGCCAAAGACGTAGGAATCTGGTGCGAACCCCACGGTATCGAGCCGAGGCTCATCTCCGGGCCGATAAAATCCTGCGTCGAGAACGAGGATAGCGCGCCCGGATAACTGGAAAGTCCGGTTGTCTGAAATACATACAATGGAAATCGTTAATAACGCTACTCTATACGTGCGGCGTAATTTGTACTAACTTCGCCGTACGACACGTCGTCCGATGACAGGCTCGGCCCGATCGGTGTTGGAATTACCACCCTCAAGTTGGCCCTCGAACCAGGCGAGTGTTGCTTACTATGAGACTGCGATTGTTTCGACGAGCTGAGTCCGGGCCCTGGACTGGGTCCGGGCGACGGCGATCCTCCCATAGGCGACGCCGAATTCGGATATCCGTTGCTCATCTCCAACATCCCGCCGCTCGGATAGACGGTGTCGGTTTCGGACGACGACGGCCTGGGACTGATACTAGTGTGGGCCATCTGTGGACTAGACTGAAGCATACCCGAATCGCCGTAACTTATGTTTACCGGTACGGATACCGGTTGCGTGTACGTCGATCCGCTCATACTAACCGGCTGCGAGGAAGAGACGAATACGTATTTATTCCGGACGGATGTGCGACGTAGGATATACTCACCCTTTGGCCGTTGATTTGGTTACGTTGCAGCATCATCTGGAACTCCTCGTCGATCTTACTGTACTTGGCTTCGGTGCGGGGGGTCAGCTGGTACTCCGTCTCCGGTTCTGGACTGTCCGGGCTCATCACTCCGTTTTTGTGCTCCTTCTTATTAAGTGCCTGCAAGTGTCAGTGGACCAGCTCATGGAGTTAACAAGCCTCCGGGGCTATCAGACACACGCCAAACGTACTACTATTCTACCACACCGCTAGCATAACAGGGTTAAGTAAATGTAAACTAAAGCAACAACTGGTGAGAATAACGGGCAAATGCAGTAAATCGATAACCAAGGAAAACGAAAAATAAATAATAAAAAAAAGAAAATAGACAAGAATCAAATTAGGTAAACGATAAAAGCAATTAGACGCTTGAATCTGTACGCCGTCGGAGACTACCGTCGAAACGAGACGTTCTTCTTTCCTATACGGGCTAGATTATACGCGACGCATCGTTTCGACGTTGGTCGTCCCTAGATAGCGCAACTACACATACATCTATATCGAATATGTAATTAGTGTTAGATTCAACACTGTAAACGTTAGTCCAAAAAAATAATTAATCAAAAACAGTTATCGTGATTGCATCAGCCAAGTATTGAGCCACAGTTGCTGCTGGAGTTGATGTACCTCTATAATGTTCTTATTGGTCAGCGACTCGTGGGGCTCGTTGTATTCCGTGTATTTAAGCAACACCTTATCCATATCCGTGCTGGCATATTGATACAGTTTGTTACTGCTGCTGAATATGATGAGGGCAATTTCGCAATCGCAAAGTACAGACAGTTCGTAGGCTTTCTTCATAACGCCGAATTTCCTCTTGTTAAAAGTCACCTAAAATTAAATTAAGAAGAAAATCAGCTAAATCCAGTGAATCTATTCGTATTATTATTTTTTTTTTGTAGTTATATACTAAACATACAACAGTATTCCACAATATCATTGTTTTATAATTCACGTAATCAGATAAGAAACAATAAATTTTCTGTTGAAGTCCTTGAGTTTGTAGATTCTGTTGTTAAAATTCATTTTTCATATTGTGCTAATGTAAATAGAATCGTAGTGTTGCGTCGGAAAGTAGTTGGTCAGAGTAATAAAAAAAAAATGAAATGAAGCTAAAACTTTCGGCGAGCGCAAAAGTTGAAAATGAACGAGTCTTACCTGTCGATTTCGTTCATCCGTGATCCTGGATATTTGAATTTTTTTGCGACCCATGGCAGCAATTTTGAATTAGTATCGAGAAACCCCGTGTCGACAAGCACAGCGAGTGGCAGAAGCCGGTTGAAGTTACGCTGCTGCGGAGGCGTGAAAATGAATCCTGAAACGTCGTCGTCAGCAATCCGCGATCTGTAACAAAAAGCGGACTCCGGTGAGTCAAGTCGGCCGAGGCAGATTTCCACGTAGTCCGAGAGGCTACTGTCATCGACTCGTACTCGAGATGTAATATTTTCCTAATACTGCGTATATTTATCGTTCGAAACATACGGGGGCACCCGTAAACACAGTGACCCGATTCGAATTGGGGGTAGGAACGAAATGAAACGATCGATCAGGGAGTACCAAGGCCGAGCGCGTGTCTCCTACGCTGTACAAGGGCGCTTTATATACCTTTGCTATATACCTAACGTACTACCCTCCTACATACACAGTTTCAATTTTATTTTGTCCGTATCTTTTTTATAATATATGTAGATACAGACGTACATATATGGGTTATATACATATATGTATGTACATACCATACATATATCCATGCCGTATATACATATATGTATGTATAAGTAGTAGTATATGAAATTAACACGACTTACACATTAAATAACACATTCCGTGCCCAAATGGAATCATTTCACGGTAAATGTGTTCTTATGTTATTATTATTATTATAGCTAAACGCGCGGATAGTTATTTTATTCGCAAGAAAATAAACAACGTCTTTGCGCATATATCGCGTCTTTTTTCCCGTAGATGTAGGTATCTAATGCGTGGGGGCAGAATACAAATGTTGATATAAAAAAGCAACGAGCGCCAAGAATTTGTTGGGAATTGAAGTGAACTCTGTATTTACACAGATAATATATAGGACGTCTCTAACTCACCTAAAAACTGCGACTAACGTTACCACTCACATAACTGAAACAGTCACGACAGTAACACGTACCTACGTCTAGAGTCCAGTGCCTAGAGCGCACCACGCGAGTGTATCCCGGTACCAAGCTGAAAAAGATACACTTTGATACCCGCCACCGAAGTACTCGCGGATTGGTCGATACTGAGCGGTGACGTCACGAACGGCGAGCCAATCTTGAGAGGCGTCGGTATCGAATCAGCTGGAGCGGGTAGCTTAGGCGCGTGGGGCATACCTCTTCGTCACAGGCGTTTTAAAAGCGTTCAACGACTTGAAAAAAAAGCTCTAGGTGAAATAAAAAAACTACCCGATCCCCGTGCGATTCGATTCCGAAACTATCTTCGATTGACACACCGAGCTTAACTCGTAATATCGCGACTAATCCGTAACATACTAACTAACTGCTGTAGGGATTAACGCAAACGCATAAACCTGTCAAGTTAGCGTATTATTAAAAATAAATACTACAATTACAGGAATTAAGGCACACCGATAAATGTTATCTGCACGCGCCGTTAATTTCTCTATTCCATAACGCGAGGGTTGATCGGACGCGTCTAATTAGATTAACGGATAATCGTAAATATTACAATGCTTTAAAACTGTAGAGTCACCGACTGTCTTAGAAACAACAAAACGTTGCCCATTACAGAGACGTGAAATTTAAAATCCTTGGACGCTTGCCAAGATATTACTAAGACCGAGAAGTCAAGATGACTGTTTACTAGAAAAGAAAGATTCGAGAGAGCTTAAAACGCCATTCGAAATTAAAACGAATTATTACATTAAAAAAATATTCCCTGCGGGAATGGACGGGAATTACAATTGATCGACGAGGAAGAAGTCAATTCGATCTCAAATTCTTTAATATCGCGTACATACGTGTAAGAAGACAATAGACGTTGCACGAGAGAAGCACAACAGAACAGAACGGAATAGGACAGAACAGAACAGAACACAATGCCGCGCGCGATTACCGACTAAATAAATCATATCCCTTATGTAGTTAAGTTAGTTTTTCGTTCTTCGAGATAAGGTTACGTCATTTATCTAAGATTAAAAACGATCACGATATAAAACGTAATATTATCGCTTTTATACATATTTTCTAATTAGATGGTATACTTAAAAACGAGAAGCTCCTACGTACACGTATGTATGTATGTATGTATGTATGTATGTAGGTAAGATATCCTCCCTCAAGACCGGATTTCCGCCAGCGTTCAACGAGGGAGCTTTAACTTAGGTAAAATCACAGCTGTACACACCCTTGTTTTACGGTGAGTTCGTAATTCTTCGTTCTTAATTGTTCACTTAGCGCGTATCTCACTCACAACATGCACGGTTACCATGGTTACCAACGGTTAAAAGACCAAGACGTATCCGACGTACTACGTAATGTACTTAAACGCTACCTAACACCACACCGTTCACGAAGCGTGCTAGATGTTTTGCATGCATGCATACGCATGGGGTGTATGCGATCCCAAAAATAATTACATACGAAATCGTGCGCTCGTGCCGTCCTGGAGGAACCGGGAGGAGTTGTCTGTCTTACCTCGACGTGCGGCTGTCGCGTCGTGATGCTGGTTCTAGATGCACTCTAGCTTAGGGATGCTGAGCGCCAAGACCCGTCCCCCCCAAGTCCCCGTCGTCCCGGTACCGTCGGCACCCCCGTGCCCGGTTCCCCCGGTCTCCTACTCGACCACAACGCAACTTGTCCCCGCTCTCGCGATGCACGTGTTTCACATCTCGTTATTGTACGGGGAAAAAGTGAAAACAAACCAAAACGTTTTATAATATTAATTTTTTTTTCTCAATGTGCATATGTATGTAGGTATCATATTAGCGAGGCCCGAATCCATTGTTCGTTACTATTAACAATATTTACTAGTTTTAGGAGTTCATTCATCTTGGCTCCCTCGGCTATCTTGCTTGTACGTACATACATACGTGCATGTACCTCTGCGTTGTTCCATTGTTAATTTTACGATTAGGCTTTTAAATATAGAAAACACGATAGAAAATGTCTGCAATATTTTCGAACGTAACGCCTTGGCAAGGCTCCACTGTATGAGCGCTTTTTCTAACGATTATTATATTGTGTATAAAATGTGTAGTTTGCTTTTTGCCTAACTATCCCATCGCTCTCATTCCTTCCGTTTTGATTATACCAGATAAATTATTAAGATACGGTGAAAAATATTTGTACGCCAGTTGGGAGTTTTTTTGTGTTCGTATCGTGAGATACATATTGCAGGGAACGGTGCCAAGAGGAGTAGATGTAAGAAGGCGACGTAAGGGGCCGCGAGCTAAAGATAGCTTTAGGCACGTGTGCACATGACGAGGTCCGGACTGGGGGCCAAGAGGGCGTCCCGACGTCCGTCGCGAGAGGTGACTCAGACTCGGTCGCCGAGTAAGTCTCTTACTTACTTACGAGCATTAACTCTAGCCCGAAGGAATTGTAACTAGTACCTGGCTAGGGCGCGCCGGTTACTCACCTCGATCTGGATATCTGGCGGAAGCCATGTGTCCCGTACGCACAGATAACCAAAGACAGACCAAAGTCAGACAGATAGGCAGACGCGTACTGCCTAGTGAAAGCGAAAGTATAATGCAGAAATAAATTCATTTAAGACTTAAAATTGTTCCATCTTCTGTTTTCCGTTCAGTTCCGTTCCGTTCCGTCTTTAATACGCGTAGATACGTAATCTCCGGTATTAAGAGAGTACGTACTTACGTAGAGAGGCGGCTAGCGGACTAGCATCGTCGTGCATGTCGAACAGCAGGCAGCAGGCGGCAAAGCAGCAACGGCTCAGACCCCTTCTCAAGTACCCATACCTTTTAAGGAGCGATGAAACTGCCAAGTGCGTCGAGTTACTTTCCCCCTTTACGTTCCCGTACTACTGCGTCCAAACCGCTGTGTCAATCTACCCTCGGCAACGAGCAAATAGCACGTGCTGTTGTGCGACCATAACATCTCCCTCGAAACGCGTTCTGGGGATAAAAGGTCACTAAACGTTATTTGGCATTCGTCCAGGATACTAATTCGCATTTCACCATTCATCGATATATGTATTACCTACGTCGTATGTATGTATGTATATTGTGTATCCCGTTATCGTTAGCTACAGCTTCACTTGTTCTTATCGACGTATTATATCTCTAGCTAGTCGAATTTTTCAACAAACGCGTAAAGGAAAGATTTGGAAACTTTCCACGTTAATATCTCTATCTTGGTCATTTCGAATAGACTCGGATAGAAATGAATCGCACCAGGATCGACATCTATTCGCCATTCTTGCAACTTAAATTATGTACTACCTATTAAATACATATTTTCAAGTTACATTTATGTACATATGTACATACGTGCATATTATCTATTCCGATACCTAATGATAGCGAGGCATATACAATGCCGCTAAATCGTAATCGAAATTTAAACTAAGCTCGGTATGCTACTTAAGATAAGAACGAGGAAAATGAGGATCGTAATTATTGGAAGCATTACATAAGATAAGATTGAATGTGGAAGCGAATTTCCACCGGCTTAAGGGACGCTCGCCGTTTTAACAAAAGTAAAAGCAAACCGGGAGAAAGCTGGATTCTCTAGCATTGCCTGCTGTTGGTGACGTCAGAGCTTTGCGTGTACAACAATTTACAATGGTACATGAAGTAATCGGCCAGTTTTAAAATAGAACTGGAAGTTGGTATGTCGTAGTTTGATGAAATGATCGATGCAGGGTTATTTAGCCCAAGATGGCACATAAGCGATTGATTCGTTTTCCTTTATATACATACATATATAGATATGTGTATATGTATATATAAAAAAAAGGTGCTGCTACGTATTAGGTAATTTGTTGCTCAATTAGGCGTTCAGTTGCTCCGTTTAGTCTCGTTTAGTCCCGTTTATTGCGTACTTGTCTTTTGAAATTATACACACAACGGTCGGCGAAGTGTAGAGTTACTAGCTCGGATGAACGTAGAACAAGCTAAATACGTGAAATCGTTAAAAATAGAAGGAAAGATATAGATATAGGATACGACGTTTTAATATATACCTACAGGTGACATTTCCAACTCTCGCACTCACGTACACGGCGTGAGAGTCCATAAATTCAAATTTGATTACGCACTTGAAAGATGAAAGGCGATGAAAGTATATCGAAATTGAATTTTTCCTCCCTTAATAAAAGAAAAAAGACTCGTATTACTTTTCGGGCGTGAAGTACTCTTGAAATTACCTATTAATAATCAAGTTATATTTTTCGAAAAAAATATATACGCGTTTATATATAAAAACGTAGGAGGTTGAGCGGCGGTTCCATCCTGTCGCTCGCGGTCGCCGGTGCTTTTCACTTTTACCGTATCGAGATAGAAGAGCGTAGGTCGTCGATCCCCCGCGTAGAAAACGGGGTGACAATTCACCAAACATTGGTACATTGTTGTTGTTGTTGTTAAGAGAAAGAAGACACGCACAATAAACAAACAAATAAACAAACAGGCACGATCTCGCCGCACATCAGGTCACACGCGCGCCCTCCCGTACATAGAGGGTTGATTATTATGCGGGGCCGCCGTCGCTCATGTCCGACGGCCCGCTCAAGGTGCAGATGCCCACTAAAATCAAGTCGAGCAGCACCTCATCCAGAATAAAAGCAACGCTCAAAATACAAGTTTTATTTCAGTACTGGTGTAGCACAGCTTTTTGAGTATTTTTGACCTGACTAAGTCGCACACAGTATTGCCTCAACAATTTTTAATGTTAATTATAGACATAAACAAACAGAAATATCTATCTATACATAGATTCGCTATAGGAGAGAGGTTTAATGTTCGGTGGTCGGATGTTCGATTCGCGCACGACTCATCCATTCCATCATTAGCGCTTTTTACCTCTTCAATAGGTGAATTTCGAACGGTCGTGTATACGGTGCTTTTAATCCGTAACACATGCTTCCGAGGAAGATGACTCCCATATCGCCATGCCAACCGCGGTAAGTCTCGGCCATGACCAAAGCCATCGGCTGTATACGCGTCTGCAATCAATAGGTAGCGGAGTGACGCACGGAGAAGCGGCGCCCTCCACCCTCCTCGTGAAGGCCACGTGGGGGTGCACGTGTTCTACACCCCCGGAAACCATTCACAGACAACCATCCGTCCGTCCGTCCGTTCGTTCGTTCGTTCGTACGTACATACGTCCATCTATCCAGATGACTTGATACCGAACGCTTACAGGTTCGCCCAAAAATTATTGCCAACGTTTTAGTATTTTTAGCGGCGTCCGACGTCATCGAATCGATTATATTAAATAATGCCTAGGTCAACAGACTAACGTTTGACACGTTAGAGTAACGACAAGCTTCGCTAATCAAGATATAAATGTGGGGGTCGCCTGTAATTATTTTTTATTCAACGACTGGTTTAAAATAAATTTCGGCACGTTCTAACCGCTCGCCGAGATACGGTTGCAGATAAAAGTACCTACTCATGCGGCTTAAGAAAACATTAACGAAAATAGTAACGATAACTTTCATCTCTAACTGTACACGTTCGCATAAATTACAACGGATTGCGTTCGCGAAAATGCATCGACACAACAATTTCGAATTAAGTGTTTGTTACCTTCGTTTAAAATTCATGGCCAACTACAAGTTAGTTGCAAACATCGCAAAACTCGTTTTACGTACGAAAGACGTAATCCGCGAGAGCGGATTCTTTTAAAGTTTAACTTCGATTCGTCGATCTTTCGAATCTAGTTAAGTGGGTGACATTATTCGATCACTTACTTGATTTTTCCCCGTTATACTAGATGAATCTATTAGATATAGGTTGGAGCCCTGAGATTTCCGTTATCTGAAAATAAATTTCATGCTTTAGTGTTAGAATCTCGCTTTCTTTGTTACTGAATCAGTTGAAACATGACATTTACGTAACACGGAAGAGAAGATTTTATAACAAACAATAGTTAGTAAACTATTGGATTGGATGGGATCCCGTGTTTGATGGTGCTCTGGCCCAGATGCCACGTGAAACAGATCGAAGCTTTCCTGGCGGTGACCTTCAGTAAGCCGTGGGAGATGTATTGCACAATCGTGGAGATTTGCGCCAGATAGCAACTATTCGTAACGTTATCAACTCTCATCTAGCATTTTATGTAAGCACAAAAAGCTAGAGCTTAGAGAGTGTGCAGTTTAAACCAAATTTTATTTATACACCGTCGAAACGGTGGGAATTACGTAAGAGATCTCGAAGCTTAATGAGAATGCGAAAAACTGATCGCAGGACGATTGAATCCTGCGCTGAGGAAACAGGATACCAACCCACGCAGGATTGCGATCGCTTTGGTGGGATGTCAAAGGCGAGTAGAATAAAAGAAGTTGAGAAAAAGGAGACTCTAGAATACTTGATTGCCAAGCTCTAATTCGAAAGAAATTACTTTAACTTCAACACCGACTGTAGATTATTTTCTCCCAGGAGTGTACGCGATAGATTTTGACGTGGATCTTAAGCAAATCATCTAACTCGGTTATATCTCAAACCGAAATGACATAACATTCACACATGTCCGCAGTAAAATGTCTCCTGCTGTTCGTGCCACAGCTGCGTGCAGCACACGTGGCTTGCCACGCGCTTTTAGCGCTACGCTACCCCTCATACCCCACACGCAAACACAATCAGACAAGACTGAATACCGCTGCATTATCGGGTCCGCTTGCGCGCCGTCCAAGAAATCAAAAAAAAAAAACAAATCTAAAGCTGCTACTATATTGTAGTAGTCACACACGTAGATCGAATTACAATCACGTGAAAAGGAAATGAAGGATAGTCCGATACAACAACTATTGGATTAGTTTGGAGAAACTGTCCTAAGTATTAGGTGTTAATAATAATGTCAAGTTCATCCTATTTCTCGGGCCGAATTTTACTCATGGGTCACCAAAATCGTTGTCGTGCAGGTCAACAACTGACATCTGGGTCAGCAGATTATGTTATCAGGCCGTTTTGAATATAAACAATAAAATGCGAATTACTAGTGTAAGTTGTAAAAAAAAAGAAAGATGACCATCGCGAATATAGACAAACCATTCAGGATTGTCCTCCTCTGGAAAGATTGGGGAAGAAATTACGAAGAATGACGTCGATAACATTGTTTAAAGTGCTGTTGGAGTTCAAGAATTGATTCAATTTTTTAAAATTGTTTATGTAATCTAAAAAAAAAGGAAAACCTCAAGGTTATATAGTACCGAACTACTCGAAATTAGACGTCACTGGTTGCTACGTCACGCATCTTAAATCTCCTCAAGAATTTAGGCAGCAAACTAGCGAATATGTTTTCAATATGGTTAGTTGGCGAATTTAATTGCCAAGTGATTTATTATCGTACCGCCAAATAAACGAGGAATACGTTTTTAGATTATTTCAGTCCGAATTACGAATTACATTCTGCCTGATAGAATAAGTACATTCTTTTCTGAGATATCGTGACCGGTCAATGAGATTCCCGAATCGGCAATGAATATTTTAAATGTAAGGAAGCGATAACGAACATACTTACATTATTATATGTATATTTTTTTTCCCGTAGCAATTAACACAATACTATCTGTAAGGAACGAGAATTTGCAAAAATTATAACGGAGTAGAGTCGTATATCAAACATCTTGACACTTTTATATCATTTTGGCCGCTTAAAAATCTGGATATTCTATTGTATCTTATCAAGCAAATAAGTTTTTACTGTTTACGGATGATTGCCGGGTCTGATAACTCTAAACATGCTCGTGAACGATACGAACCAAGTTCTCAAAGAGCAACATATCGTATAACGTAACATATACATTACATACATATAGCGATACTAACCTGTGTTACGGCAACGTGGAGTCCTCCCATAATAATTGTCGTTGTAGAAGCCTGGAATGAAAACAGCGAATAATTTTTCAGCTAAAACGATTCATAGATTAAAATATTGCGAATCTTCCACATTCCATTCCAGCGTATGCATGCACACGTACACTTGCGAACATCACTTTCTGAATTATACTTAAGAAGATTTACGTAATTTATCGACTATAATGTACGCATATGTATAGGAGCAACAATTTTAGAATAATCCCGCGATTGCCATCTTATACCATCGTCGACCAAAAATGTAATGATGCTTCACTTTTTCATTATCATCGTGTAATTGTATCCATTCTATCAGATATATCGATATAAAGATAAACGAAAAAATCTCGCTATAAGTATTATAGCCTGCGTAAAACACGATTAGAATTGTTTGAAAATAAGAAAGTAGGAATATTTTGGCTTTCCTAATTCATCTTAATATAAGTAAGGCAATCTATAAACAATTCAAGGGAAAGTAGGGGGAAAAAACGTCGATAAGCTTATTCTTCGACCTGATGCATAATTTGATACGATAATTTGATAAAACATTTATAGATAATGAGAGCTAATAGTTCTCAAATAGCCCAGCCGATATTATTTTTAGAGTCCCGTCCTTAAATATTACATCAAATATCAATGTAAATATTATCTAGCTTCCTCGTGTATGCATATGCTTATAAAATATGAATGTACAACTTGCAGTATGTCACTTATTCAGTTATGGGAAGATATTACGTGTATGCTACCGTTGCGATGGGAGGAACGCAGTCTAGAATACGTGTCCTTACAATTTAGATCTTGACCAATCCAAAAGATACTTCTAAAATCTTGAATCCTTCTATTAAGTGGTTTGACATCATTCACCCCCCCGGGTTAGTAAAGCTTGCGTCACGCTAGAACCTCTACCAGAACGAAAAGCTCTCAGGACTACATGGATTGTAGACCTTCTGTCTCATACGTTTGATCCTCTCGAGAAATCAGCCTTCAAACGGTTCAAAACTAGCCTTCAGCCGGTTTAAAACTAACCCCCAACCTGTTCAAAACTACCTGTACAGATATTACTGGATTGTCTCTTGAAGATCTACTACAAAATCTACTGCAAAATTGTTGTTTTTCGTTAGACTTATGGTGATAAATTAACCGCGGAATATTTTAAATTCTCCAGCATACGTTTGAAAGGCGAAGAAATGAGTGTGGATAAGGTGAAAGGTGAAAACGGGCGCCGTCGTAGCTGCAGCCAACAGTGCCATTATTAGTAGAGAGGCGAATCATTAAGGCTCCATCTAGCGTGCGCGACGAATACCAGCGAGATGTCATAAGTAATACTATCTACCTAATTATTCTTTATTGGTCTTTACGAACTGGTACGGGTTGTTCGTTTATTTTTTTCGTCTCGTTTGTTTTTTTATTTTCGTTAGCTTGACGCCAATGGTAACTGCCGCAACCAGTTTCGCCTTGCACTACGTCTCCGACAAAAGTAATTTCGCACAGCGTTCCCGCATTAATACATGCATGAACTAACACGTATGTGTGTGGAATATAGGCACACACGCACACATACAGAGCCGTATGTGTAATATACATAAACTGGCGTTAGAATAAAGTTGCAATTTTCCACCGAAATTCGAGAGGGACGGAGACTCGAAACGAGACGAAATCGAAAGGAAAGGAGGAGAAGCATGTCATGATGTGATGTGTGTCTTATGATTTAACATTCCGCCGACCGTCGTTGATCGTCGTCAAGTTTATCGTAACGAACATAGACGCAAAATAAAACATGTTTAAAAAGTAAATAATACAGCGTGACGAAGGCGATGAAGTTGATCCTATCTGACAGACGGGTCACAGGTCGGAAGGATGATTAGTAATCCTGCATGCCTACAGGAAGCAAAGGATCGGCTATTTATTTTTGTTTATTCTCTCTTAAAGTTGTAAATACTTCGATACTTGACCTCTACTGGCCTTTCGCAGTCTTTGGGTAGAGACCTTCAATGTCAACACTGCTCGCTACACCGGCGAAGGCCAGCAGCTAGCAGCTAGCAGCCACCAGCCACTTACACGTACACGTTAGTTTTAAATTTGGCTGTCGGTTATCCGAATTTTAAGGGTGGCACACAATACACGAAGCACAACACAACACAAATAATAAACAACTTACGCAAAATCGTGCGCCGTCAACATGAGCGGATCACAAAGCATGGACAGTTCGCAGAACCACTTGCACGGATACATGACACTACTACCCAAGTTACAAGTGCACTCCTCCTCCCCCTCCCTCGCCGACTACGCTGATAGCGCCCCCCTTTCCTCCTCGCCCGACGTACACTGACGTCAGCGCTATTGATTTGAAAAAAGGAATGGCGGTTACGGAATTGCCATCCGTGAATGCTTGAGGATCGCTCAACTTTACCGCCAGCGCCAGCCGTTACAGCTACCGCTGCTACTAGTACTACTACTGCTTGTATGTATATGTATATGTTATGTCTCAGCGATGTATCCGTCGTACATCTAAGTACGTTACGTTTTCAAATCTGTAAGGCCGCCCGCCGATCTTCATCTCGTCGCTTTTCGCTAAACTTTATCGTAACCGTTATCGAACCGAGCCGAATGTCAAATTTCGCGCGTACCTACATCACCTTGAACGCTCAAAACTTGCTCGCCGCCGTATCGCAATTCGTACGTCCATCCATATCTCATGTTAAATTCGAATCGGATCGGACGATATATGTAAGTTTCGACGATATTTGTCTAGTGCATTATAACGTGCGTGCTAATTTTAACGCACGTGACAATTGCCTATCGCCTGAACGGCTTAAGCCCGTCCCCATGCGAATATCATCCTTAAGGTTACACAGGCTACAGGCGGCATCCTTGCCGTTTGGAAACGGAGAGTGTCCGCGCAGCTCGCGAAATATTTGACACACTCTCCTTCTTGATTAAATTAATCGACATCTTTATATTAATGGTCGATTACGTAAGTTACATCGCATAAACGGCATGTATTCGGGTGCGTGCGTGTGTGCGTCTTAGCCGTTATACCATACCTACCGTCCTCTATAATAAAAATATTACCTTTTCTACGTTTCACACTTACTCGCCGTCCACTAGTTTTTAACGAACCACAACACTTCCCGATGATGTCATGATGACATCACATTTGTCGGCCGCAGGCTGAGCTCAGATCATCTACGTACAACCTATGTACAACACAATAACACAAAAGCGCGATGCCAAATACGCGAAATTCTCTATGCTAACGAATTTTAAACGCTCGCTATCGTTTTAGTTATTAATTTCGAGCTTTGCGCGGGGTACGCGATCGCCGAAAAACTGAACGGTGCTGAACGATTTCGCGAAGAAATTCGCGGCTATTATTCCCTTTACGATATTTATTTTTCCAGCGCGGATATCGCTCGATAAATAAACGATGCCAACACTAAACGTGTCGTTTCAGAATTAGAATAGGAATTTCCTACGACCTCCGACACACCGCCGTCAGCTTGATTGCCTATACTTTGTAATCGCCGGAATCAAAACCACTTGCTACGGTTCTCTTTCATTATACTTTACTCGCAAAATATATCGTAAATTATCATATATGCAATACATTTTTCTTTTTAGGTATGTATGTATCTATGTATGTATGTATGTATGATTTTATATTATCCAAAATATTTTACTCTTTTAGTAAAAATATAAAGATTTAAAATAAGGAATCACATAATATTTTGACTAAATAAACCACCGTTGTCGTCTCAAACATAAAAGTGACAGACGCCTTACTATAATGTCGATTTGCGATTGTAAAGCTGAAACATAATTGACGTACTTAGTAGGTAGGTGAAGTCAAGAATTAACAAAACAACTAGAAACTCGTTCAATTCGCGACGATATGTGAAATTCTTCTCTCGTTATAGTACTCCATCTTTGTCACTAATATGTTTTTACTATACGTTACAACCAAATAAATATATAATCTACAAGTACAGGTACACATGCCTCTTTCGATTTTATCCATCGCTATATTTGTAAAGTAGACACGCATAATAAACGTGCAAGACGACACATCAAAAACAGCCAAATTAATCGATTTACAAGGAAGGTGTTCAGCGGTTTAGAATAGTGAAGGCACTGTTCGAAACGAGTCGAGAAGAAATATTGACGTCAGTTATTAGTCATTAATCAATCTTTACTTTATGATCAATTATTTGATTGAGTAAGTTACAAGAAGATTCAACAATATACGAGGCAAGATCGGGGAAGTCAAACAACCTATACAGCTCTAGCACGTCATACTAACGTCGTCGCTCAACACCCGAGTACCAAACTTGCATCCTGAACTTGCCTCATACATCTATTCGATTGTCAGGACCATTTTCCTCTTGTACGTGGTGACAGATCCACGGTAATGTAGCCTAGGAAGAGTTCGAACAATTGATGTAAATCGATTAAGACGTGTAGGCGGACTGCTTTCGATGGGCCAGCCTACGTATTCGTAGAGTGAGGAGGGATGTTCCACCCCAACAAGATCTACGTTATCAGGAATGTTTCAGTAAGGTACAACAACTAAGGTCGGAAATAGAACAAGATACATAAGTAAAGCAGTAATCCAGAACTGTTCCAGATTGATATGTTCTTTTGTCTTATTATTAAAAAAGTAAAGCAAGATATGTTTCTCTGAAAGACTAATTTGGGTGGCACAGCCGATACAGAGGATTACCCGTGTCAAATACTTTACAAATAGCTACCACTGTTTTCACTGCTGTTCGTACGGCTCTACGACATCCAATTCTAACGTTTGCAGATCTATGACATCCACTGTTACAGTAAATAGTTAATTAAGTACATACTTGTCATTTTTCTCGCATGTACATACATAAGTGCTGATTACGCATACATCAACTTTGTATTCTTTGATTCCGTTGATTTTTTTTAAAATTTTTTTGTGCACGCCTGAATTTGTGCTCTAAATACGACTATTAATACTATTAGGTTACGAAATTGGTCAGAAATATGTATGTATGCTGTATATTTCCTGGAATTTAAGATAGTTTAGGCTGATCGTCTAGAACAGACGCTTCCACAGTCGGTATATTATTTAGGTCACCGTTGCTCCAATAATAATTGGGAGGACCCTGCGTCACGCACAGCTTATTCTTCAAGGGGGAGTCGTTCTCAACGTAGTACATCAGATAAAAGTTGCACATCTCGTCCTTGTTCGTCGGTCTGAAAGAAACGGCTTGCGGTTAAACTTAAATAAGTATATCAGGATAAATTACCCGACGTAAGTATCTCGATCCCGATCACTCTCCATGGTGCAACGAGCTGCCTGTTACATTGAATTAAAATCGAATTGCAGCATTACGTGTCGTGCAACTTACCAATACATCACCCTTATAGATGGGGTCCCTATTGGCCACCGGATAAAACATTTGAGGTGTTAGCGGATCTCGTTTACCCAGCAAAGTCCAATCGTCGATGCCGTACTGGTTACGACGAACTTTGTAGCCGGACACGACTTTACCTAGGTTTGGATCACAATTTATGAATTTACGAAAGAACTTTCTAACCCTATACAATTACCTAAACTATGAGTGTGTGTCCTGTAAGCGAACGGGTAGATAGTCTTATGCTCGCCAATCTCGCAGCTAACTTCCATGTTCGTACGAGAATGAGCTGGAATCACGCCCCCCGTTCCTAATAGGATCACGCCGGCTAATTTACTACGTCTAAACGGAAGACAATCATCACCATTATATATAATAGGAATACGACAATACTTACCGCTCCTCGGTGTACATCAGGAATATTCCGGAATCATCGGATACGCCGTCTGAAACGTAAAACATGAATTATAATACCGGCGACACATTAAAAATAAAATTACCGGGGAACTTCTTGGAATAATGTACTTGCAAGACGAGATAAGATATCTTGGAACCTTTTCCTACTTGAAATCCCACGTCTTCTGGCAATTCTAAAGCTTTCGCGTCCCTAGCCCACGCGTACAGAACCTGGAACACAGAGAAAAAGCTCGGTAAAAGCTCATTCGCGGGGATAATTGAGCGTTTTTACGTGGGAGCCGTCCGCGCAGGGGATCGCACGTTTCAACTTGTTGTCGCCGTTGGATACGGACATCTCCCCGCAGTCCCTGCAAAAACAAAAAAAATCCTAATCTCGTTACGTTTGCAGCATCGATAGCGCGGCACATATGGTTATTATTGACAAATCTACTTATCGAGTACTGGCGTCATCGACCACCGTTAAATTAAACAAACCGAATGTGTGTGTTTTACTAAAATTACCAGTATTGGTCGCTGGATCCAGGTACTGAACATCCGAACAGTATCATATGGTGAACTGTGTTCATTGTGGCGTTCGGTTCAAATCCAACTGCAACAAGAAGTTTAGAATAGAGAGAGAATTTTAAAAAGCTGCGAAACATAGGAACTTCCCCCAAAAATAACTCACCCAAGTAAAACGTTTTGGGCACAATTTTGACCGGGGTGCAAAGATAAAGCTCGTCCTGAAAAATTCATCGGTTTAAGACAAACAATTTATTTATTTTCAAATAGTGACGACGCAATCGGGTATGCAACCCAATGTGCTAAAGAACTTACCCTATCCGGGTTAACGTTAGGCATCAACAGGGGATATTTTCTAACTAGTAAGCCGCGAGATTCGTGAAAATTTAATACGAAAATCACACACAAGATCAACACCATATGCCGAGACTCCATTCTTTACGGCAATCGATCGGTCGCTCTGTTGCTACTAGCTCTCTTGCTCGTTGTGCTGGTTTACCGGAACGGTAATTCTTGTGGGAAGTGCGTGCGCAGGACCCCTAAAATATCGGCCACCAACGATTCCTAAAGTATGTGGGTATCAACATTCATGTCAAGCTCTGTTTTTAATTACCAGATAAAATGAATAAGATCGAATTTGGGACGCTTCATACATACTTCGATATTGAGAAATTTTAAGGATTTGGGCTCTTGATGCTGCTGATTTCTGCTGATTCCAAAAAACCCGCCTTACCTAGATATTAGTCATCGCTCAGTAGAGTTTCCTATTCCATCCACACGACGTTGATGCTATAAGGCTTGCTCCCCACCACGAGATGGTACTATACCATGTTGTATTTTAATTTAAAAATAGGGGTATTTATTTACTAATGATTGTGTAATCATAAATTAATCTGCAAATATTTAAGTTTAGAAATAAATTACTTTAAAATTTGAGAATATTAGAAACGTTCAAAATTTTCGTCTAGGAATCTACACATCGGTCAGGTTCGTCACTCATAAACCTGTTGTCGTATCGTCAGTCAAAAGTCAAATTTGTCCGATTTGTATGATGCTAGTTCTTATCAAAACATTTTTATTTAAAGTAATGAACAGTGCAAAATAATGTTCGTACGAATTGCAAAAGTCTTCGTAGTTTTACTGGTGCACATGTACGTGATCTCTAGTGTTGCAGAAAATATTGGCCAACTACCACACTGTGTTGAGGATACAGAACACGGGTAAATATTGTCATAAATAAATACAAGCGATAATATTGTGTTTACTTTCTGTTCAGGTTATTAATTGTTAGCACTTTGGATGGTAAAGTGTCAGCCCTGAATAGCAGTGGAAGTTTGCTATGGCAAGTAGATACAGGCACTCTACTCAAGTCAAATATACATAATATTGAGGTATTTATATTGAATCTCACCACTCATGTTCTTGGCTAAAATTTTGACACATTTTTAGTTAGCGAACAATGCAGAATGGATCAGATTAATACCATCTTTGACTGGGGGCTTATACAAGTTTAATGGAAAAACTATCGATGCTATTCCAATTTCTGCTGATAGCTTATTGAAGTCATCATTTTTCTATTCACCTGATTTGATTATAGCTGGTGGAAAGGAGGTGAAAACATATGGAATTGGACTGCATTCTGGACATCTATTCTATACATGTTCCCTTCTGGGCTGCCAGAATGAGACCAATTTTGATGGAGAAATTGATAATGTGTTGATAATTGAAAGGAACACTTTAACTGTTCGTGCACATGAACCTAGGACAGGGAATGAGAGGTAATAAAACATGACTTTTTAAATGATTCCATTCAATGTTGGAGATATTTCTAGATGGAACTTTAGCGTTGGCCATCACAATCTAAAAATACCAAGTGTCAGCTGTCTGAATGTTGATAATAAGATGATCAATTTTAACGTCACTGCTATATTACCAGAGGGACTACTTGTTACAACAAAGCTTGAAGACAAAAGTCAAATATTATGGCAGTATAAATTTGATGTACCAATCGTGAATGTGTGGCTGTGGAATGGACGTCGTTTGTCAGTAGTGGATGTTTTTGATGTTCCTGTAGCACAGGATACTAAACTTGATATATCCCCTGCTATTTATCTAGCAATGCATAATAAGCAGTTATACATCCACGAATCGACCAGGATGCTTGACATCATCCAGTCTAATGTTCATCCACAATTAGACGTCCGCAGTAATAGTAAGAGCATAACGAAAATTCCATGGAAACCGATTCCAGCTTCTTCCGGCGCGATTACTAAAACGGGGGAGCAGGACGTCACGGCACTATCAGTATTATATAATTCGGAATATGTTAACGGTAACGGATATTACCTCTACGCAGATGTAGACTCCGACAATAAGGGCGATTATATATGTTCCGATAATACAACTAAAGATAATAGCTCTAAAGACGCCGCAAATTCGATCGTAGCATCCTTACAGAATAACTGGTATTGGTAAATATTTCCCGCATTATCGTACAGCAGTTCATTCTGGTTTATATTACAGGGCGTATGCAGTACTTTTACTCATCACCGCTATGACTGTGTACTTAGTGTACGACCAGAAACCTTTCGTTTTGCTGGTTCAAAAAGAAAAGTCTCAAGAACAGAAGCTCCTCCTCCCCTCCCCCGCCGCTGTACATAACCCTATTCCCGAACCTCTTCTTGACCCTATTCAGAAGACTTACGTATCGAATTATGAAAGTACGTTTGAAACCATAGGATCCTTGGGCAGAGGTGGTTTTGGCGTAGTATTCGAAGCAAAGCAGAAAGTAGACGAATGCTCGTACGCTATAAAACGAATTACGTTACCGGATAGTAATGCCAAGGATCACGTCCTGCGAGAAGTCAAGGCCTTAGCCACTTTGGATCACAGAAATATTGTGCGATATTACAATTCGTGGTTCGAGAAACCCCCTGTCGGATGGAAATACCAATGCGATAAAAAATACGCGGAGTAAGTTTGGAAAACGCGGTATCTAGGTATTATTAATGATATTATCGTTGTTACAGTACTGAATCTGAGGAAGAGGAGGAAACCGAGGCGAGTTCCTATTCGAAAGTGAGTCACAAGAGAAGTAACTCGACTGTAATCGATATGTCGATTATTTCGGAACCTGTTAAGCCCGACAATTCCACGAGCGATTTCGACATATCGTTTAGGAACAGTACGCGTTCGGGTGTACCCGACCAAACTAAGTCGGAGTCGGAGAACACGGAAGAGAGCTCCAACAGCAAATTGATAGTTGAGAAGAGAAATGACGCCGGCAAGATATATCTGTACATTCAAATGCAGCTCTGTAAACCGGACAGTCTGCAAGATTGGCTGTTTCATAACCGTTGCAGAACTAAGAGTGACATAGTTCCTATATTTAGACAGATACTGAATGCCGTTCAGTATATACATTCCAAAGGTCTTATACATCGGGATTTGAAGGTAAAATAGTAGTGAATAGGTAGTGAATAATTGAATATATATTTTTTTGCAATTTAAGCCCAATAACATATTTTTCTCGTTGGAAAACGACGTTAAAGTTGGAGATTTTGGCTTGGTAGCGACTACGAACGATAATGCTGATGATTGGGGTGGGAATATCACTTCGCTACAAAGCCACACAAAGGGTGTTGGTACTCAATTGTACATGAGTCCCGAGCAGTTAGAGAAAAAGAGATACAATTTGAAGGTGGATATCTACTCACTAGGTGTTATATTGTTCGAGCTACTGGTACCGTTCAAAACCGAAATGGAGAGACGCGAAACTCTTATGAATTTGAGAGAGCGTAAGTACCCTAACGGGTTTCAGCAATCATTCCCTGATGAGGTGAGAATTGCGTTTTACTTTTATATATGTAGTTAATTATTGTTACTACTTCTAGTATCGTCTACTGGAGAAAATGTTATCGCACAACCCAGATGTTAGACCGTTGACTGAGCAAATAAAGAAGACGTCACCGTTCACACCGACGTGCTGAAACGGTGGTCCTTCGTATCCTGTGATTATTTTTATGTGATCCTCGCCATTGACGTCACGACGGCCTCGTTCGAACGGGGAGCAACTATCTGCTCACCATGTTAGTTTTATAGTCGTGTATGTGAAATACATCGTTATGGCGATGTTTTTTAGGAGTTAATTGCTATTATCATTGAGCCCGTCTAGAATACTATTATTTGGTACACATGGCGGATCTTTCTATGTTAGTAATTTGTACTTATAAGTCTAGAATTAAGTAAGATTTTATTCTTAGAATGATGAAATTTGTAAATAGTTTATTTGTATATGTTTATAAATACTCTCCATTATATTTTATTTCTTTTTTTTGTCAAAAGGCGAAATGTATCTACCGTCCTTGATTTATCTATGTAAGCAATACGCAAGATGTTATTCGTGATGATTATTAACATTTTTTTTAGTAAGTAAGCTGGAAATAATAAAGATAAATTTGGAGAAATCCTAGTTTTTTTTTAAATTTCAATCCCTTGACAACGAATATTAGCCTGATCTTCAAAGAGACCGCAAAATTAGAAGTCTAACAGGAATGTTAGTGCTACTGATGGGTAGAGGGCTTCAAGTTGGGTATAATAGATTACTGTAATGTTATTGTTCGCTGCAGCTATGTTTTCAGGAATTTTCTTGCTATTAACGGAAAGAGGGCTCTCGCTAAATTGCAAAAATTTGTAGTAATTAAATCAATTTGAATGTTCATTCAAAAAAAAAA